>PVLA01005808.1:0-137657 GCA_004027455.1 Hydrochoerus hydrochaeris | reverse complement strand
GGGAGGAAGAATGGAAGGAAGGAAGGAAGGAAGGAAGGAAGGAAGGAAGGAAGGAAGGAAGGAAGGAAGGAAGGAAGGAAGGAAGGAAGGAAAGGAGGGGGGGAGGGAGGGAGGGAAAGGAAGGAAGGGAGGAGGGACATCGGTGGACTCAGATTTTAGTGAACTGTCTCTAGCCACTGTTGCACAGACCAACAAAGACGCTCCTTTCCTTTCTTCCAGACGTCCCCATTCCTAAGAAGGAAGTGAATCATTTTCACCTCTGTTTTGCGAGGAAATTTTCCCCTCTCTTCCTTTGCCATTGCTGCCATCCCCTGACTAGTCACTCTGAAGGGAATAAACTCACTGCTTCCCTTTCCAAGAAGGGATGTTTCTGAGAATATTGTCTTACCAGAGGCACCTGTGTCAATGGTTTCTATCCAAGATATTAAAGGGAACAAAACTGCTCCCTGATGGAACCAGAGTAAAGAACAAAAAATAATGAGGTCAAGTTTATAATCAAGACTTTACAAAGAAAATAGGAGTTTTGCGATCATGGATAAAAACAAGAGAACATTTTTTAATTGTGAATCACCCCCAAAACTAACAAGAATGTATTTAATCAGATTCAGACTTACATCCTTTTGACTGCTGCATCCTGGACTGAGACATAGAGCAGTAGAAGCCGTAAGGGGTCAATTTCTGGATGATTCCTAAAAATACAGTCAGAAAAAGATCTCAGCAGCACAAGCGCCTGCCTGGCAAGCACAAGGTCCTGAGTTCAAGTACCTGAAAAGAACAAAAGAAAGAAAAAAGAAAAAGATTCAGTGGAATCTGAATTTTGTAAATTATCTATGCTTTCTTTCAAAAGCGAAAAGGAGTTATTAATTAAAAGTTAAGTATAACTAAGTACAAAATGAATATTCTAAATGAGAGCTACAGATTTTAAATTACAAACAATACATATGTAATTTCAAAAGATAACTATTGCCATCATAAAAATAATATCACAACATCCAGAAAAACAACAGAATAATACGCATGTAATGCCCCTGCACCATTTTGGTTTTATGGTTTTTGAAAGCCTTTTCACACCACTGTTTCGTAATGCAGTGGAAAAATAATCCGGTCAGTCCTCAAATGTGGTTTTTGTCACTGGTAGTTTGCTAATGTTTGTTGCAGTCTTACAGTTTTTCTTTTTTTTTTTAATTTTATTTAAAGAGAAAAAGCAAAACAGAAAAAAGAGTAGCAACAATACAGAATTCCAAAGGAAAAAAAGCACTAAGAAATCACTGCTTGATAAATTACATGCTGTCATCTTGGAAATAGTTGTTCAAATTATAAAATTAAAGCATACAAAGTAGACATTCAAGCAGTGAGACTGCAAACAGTTCTGCTCAACGATCTAACAAAAACTTACTAATATGGTCATCTATCTTACACACGTAAACATTCATGCAGTTGTATCCATTAGAGCACTTTCTTTTCCTCTATTTTTTACAATAGCAGTTACACATTTTGGGTTTTATTACTCCATTTCTTTATTACTTTTTACACTACAGACACAGCGTGATATTTACAAATATGATTCTTATTTATTTCACTAATGAAAATAGTCTCAAGTTGTCTCCATTTACCTATGAAGGCATCAAGATCATCCTTTTTACAACTTAGTAATATTCCATTGTATAAAAATATCACATCTTTTTCATCCACTCTGCGGTTGATGGGCATCTTGGTTGTTTCCAAGATTTACCTATTACAAATTGTGCTGCTATGAACAGGGGTGCACATGTATCACTGTGATATGGCCTTTTCAGGTTTTCTGGGAACATACTCAGGAGGGGAATAGCTGGATTGAATGGAGCTTCCAATCCTAGTCTTCTGAGAATTCTCCATACTGATGTCCATAGTGGTTGCACCAGTCTGTACTCCCACCAACAGGGGAGCAGTGTTCCTCACCCCCCCACACCCCCACAGCCTCGCCAACATTTGTTATCAGTTGATTTCTTGATGGCAGCTATTCTTTCCAGAGTGAGATAAAATCTCAATGTATTAATTTGCATTCCTCGAATGACCATTGATGGTGAACATTTCTTCACGTATTTATTTGCCATTTGTATATTTTCCTCTGAGAACTGTGTGTTCATCTCAGATGCCCATTTTTGGAGAGGGTCTTTGAATTTGGGGGGCTTGATGTTTTTCAATTCTTTATATGTTCTGGACACAAGTCCTTTGTCTGAGGGGTTGCTGGCTAAAATTCTTTCCCACTCTGTGGGTTTTCTTTTCACTCTGTTGTTGATTTCTTTTGAAGTGCAGAAACTTTTCAATAATATGAGATCCCAGTTGTTGATTCTCTGAAGTATTTCCTATGCAGTTTGCATTTTGTTCATGAATTCTCTTCCTACCCCTATGTCTCCAAGACTTCTACCTACCTTGTCTTCCAGTAGATTTAATGTTTCTATTTTAATGTTTAGGTCTTTGATCCCTTTAGACTTTAGCTGTGTGCATGGTGATAGGCATGGGTTTAGTTTCAGTCTTCTGCAGGTGGAGAGCCATTTTTTCCAACACCATTTATTAAACAGGCTATCCTTCTTCCAGTGAACATGTTTAGCTCCTTTGTCAAATATCAGGTGGCTGAGTGTCTTTGTACTATTACTTGCATCTTCTAATCTGTTCCATTGATCCTCAGGTCTATTTCTTTGCCAGTACCATGATGATTTTATCACTGTGGCTTTGTAGTACAGTTTCAAGTCAGGAATTGAGATGCCTCCTGTCTTAACTTTGTTGCCCAGAATTGCCTTTGCTATTCTAGGTTTCTTTTGTTTCCAAATGAATTTTAGGATGTTTTCTCTAAATCTGTGAGGTATGTCAATGGTATTTTGATTGGGATTGCATTAAATCTGTATAACAGTTTTGGGAGTATGGCCATTTTCACAATGTTGGTTCTTCCTAGCCAAGAGCAAGAAATATCCTTCCATTTTCTATCCTTTTTTAGCATAGCATAATTTTCAGCAAATAGATCTTTTACATTTTTAGTTAGGTTGATTCCTAAGTATTTCATATTTTTTAGATGCTATTGTGAAGCACGATATTTCCATAATTTCTCTCTCAGTGAGTTTCTTGTTTGTGTACAGGAATGCTATTGATTTTTGAGCATTGACTTTGTATCCAGCTACACTGCTGAACTTGTTTATTACCTCTAGTAGTCTTTTAATGGAGTCTTTTGGGTCTTCTATATAGAGTATCATGTCATCTGCAAATAGTGATAATTTAACTTCTTCCTTTCCTATCTTTACTCCTTTTATTTCTCTCTGTTGTCTGATTGCCTTGGTTATTGTTTCCAGAACTATATTGAATAGGAGTGGCGAGAGTGGACATCTTTGTCTTGTTCCTGATTTTAAAGTGAAAGGTTTCGGTTTTTGTCTGTTTAGTATAATGTTGGCTGTTGGTTTGTCATAGATGGCCTTTATAAGGTTGAGGTAGACACCATGTATTCCAAGTTTCTGAAGGGTTTTTATCATGAACATGTGTTGGACTTCATCAAAAACTTTTTCTGCATCTATTGAGATGACCATGTGGTTTTTGTTTTTGGCTCTGTTGATGTGGTGTATTACATTTATTAATTTACATATGTTAAACTATCCCTGCATTTCTGGAATGAACCCTATTTGGTCATGATGTATAATCTTCTTGATGATTTGCTGCATTCTATTTGCCTGTATTTTATTGAGAATCTTTGCATCAATGTTCATTATTGAGACTGGCCTATAGTTCTCCTTTTTGGTTGGGTCTTTCTCTGGTTTTGGTATGAGAGTAATACTTTCCTCCAGGAATGTTTTAGGGAGGGTTGCTTTCTTTTCAATTTCATTGAAGAGTTTAAGGAGTATTGGCATCAAATCTTCTCTAAATTTCTTGTAGAATTCAGCTTTGAATCCATCAGGACCTGGGCTTTTGGTAAGTGTTTAATTACATTTTCAATTTCAATAGCTGATATTGGGTTATTCAAAATTGCTATATCTTCTTGGTTGAGCTTTGGCAGTTCATATGTTTCTATAAATTTGTCCATTTCCTCTGTGTTTTCCACTCTGTGTGAGTAGAGATGTTCTAAGTATGTATTCATGATCTTTTGAATTTCCATGGGATCTGTAGTAATTTCCCCCTTTTTAGTCCTTATTGCATGAATTTTGGGTTTTTTCTTTCTTTTTCTTGATAAGGTTAGTGAGAGGTTTGTCAATTTTGTTTATTCTCTCAAAAAGCCAGCTTTTTGATTCATTAATTCTTTATATTTTTTTTTAGTTTCAATTGCATTGATTTGTGCACTAATCTTTACAATTTCCTCTCTTCTTTGAGCTTTGGGTTTATCTTTTCTTTTTCTAGAAGCATGAGATGAAGCATTAGGTTGTTTATTTGTGCTCATTCTGTTTTCTTGATATGACAATTTATTGCTATGTGTTTCCCTCTTAAGACCGCTTTCATTGCATTCCACAGATTACAGTATGTTGTGTCTGCATTTTCATTGAATTGCAGGTATTGCTTTATTTCTTCTTTAATTTCATCTGTAGCCCACCAGTTGTTCATAAGGTTATTATTTAATTTCCATGTATTTATGCAGGTTTTGCAATTTCTTTTGCCATTATTTTCCAATTTCAGTGCACTATGGTCAGATAGTATGCATGGGATAATTTCAATACCTTTGCATTTACTTAAGAATGTTTTATGGGATAATATATGGTCTGTTTTGGAGAATGTCCCATGCTCAGCTGAGAAGAATGTGTATTCTGATGTGGTTGGGTGGAACACTCTGTAAACATCTACTTAGTCCAGTTTCTCCCATGTATGATTCAGTTCTATTATTTCTTTGCTGACTTTTTGTCTAGTTGATCTATCTCTTTGTGACAATGGGCTGTTAAGGTCCCCTGTTATAATTGTGTTCTTGCGTATTTGGTTTTTCATGTCCATTAGTATCTATCTTATATAGTTGGATGCTCCTGTGTTGAGTGCATATATATTTATAATTGTTAGTTCTTCCTTTTGAATTTTTCCACTTACAAGTATGTAGTGACCTTCTTTGTCTCTTTTAATAATTTTAGGTTTGAAGTTCACATTGTCTGCAAATAGAATAGTTACTCCTGATTTTTTCTGGGTTCCTGTTCCACGGAATACTGTTTTCCATCCTTTGACTTTTAATCTATGAATTTCCTTTTGGGTCAGATGTGTTTCTTGTATACAGCATATTGTGGGGTCATGTTTCCTGATCCATTCTGTCAACCTATTTCTGTTAATAGGTGAATTGAGGCCATTTACATTTATGGATATCACTAATATGTACTGGCTTGACTTTGCCATGTAATGTTCCAGTTGTTTGCTTTCTGCTTTTCCCCCTTATTTAATTGCTTGTCTTACCTGGTGGTTTCTTGCTGTTGTTGTTCGGGGGATTGTGGTCATTTTTATCTCTGTCTAGTATATCTTTCAATACTCTCTCTAGGGTTGGTTTGGTGGACATGAATTTCTTCAGTTGTTCTTTGTCATGCAAATATCTTGTTTCTCCATTAAATTTGAATGAAAGTTTTGCTGGGTACATCAGTCTGGGTTGAAAGTTGTTTTCTTTCAGGGCTTGAAATATCTCACTCCAAGCTTGTCTTAACTTGAGGGTTTGTGCTGAAAAGTCTGCCATGATTCTAAGGGGCTTTCCCTGATAGGTGAGTTGTGTCTTTTCTCTAATAGCTTCTAGTATTCTGTTTTTATGCTGTATGTATGAGAGCTTAATTTTATGTGTCTGGGTGTAGATTTATGTTGGTTGTGACTGTTTGGTGTTCTATATGCCTCACTTACCTGCATATCAGATTTTTTCCCCATGTTTGGGAAATTTTCTCCTATTACTTCTGTGAATATTTTAGTTATGTCATTTGCATTGACTCCTGCATCTTCACTAATGCCTATTAATCTTATATTGTTGCTCTTGGCATCATTTGAAGCTTCTGATTTGTCATTTCATGCTGCTTTGTTATTTTTTAAAGTTCTATCCTTTCATGATCACTAATTGTAATCCTTTCCTCAAGGTCCGAAATCCTATCCTCAGCTTCATTTAAACAGTTTTAGCAGCTTTGAATAGAATTTTTTGTTTCTTGGATGTCTCATTGAGTTTGTTTCATGAATTCTGCTTATTTTCTATATTTTTCCTTCAAGGTTTCAATCAGTTTCCCATGCTCCTGTACTTTTTTCTCTATTTCTTCTTTAGCTGTGCTCAGCAACTCCTTTACTAAGGTTGTTATGTCTATCTTGACATGGGAGAGTACTTCTAATTTGATTTCCTCTTTAGCCTCATGGGGTTGTTTTTGTTTTTATTTCACTCACTATCTTTTCAGAGATTTCTGGTGTGTTACTTTTGAAGTCCTCTATTTCAATGTCTCCTGTACTTGCTCCTGGTGGACTAGATGTTTAAGATCGCATTTTGCTTTTTCATTTTGCCATTTTCCCCTCTTGAGTTAATGTTTGGTCCTTCAATCCTGCTAGCATCAACTGTTGGTAGTGTGTATTTTGGGATGCTACTGTAAGGCTGATGTTTGTCCAATTTCTGGGTTCCACAATGAATAGGTGGACCAGTCACCTGACTTCCTGCTACAGGGCCTGTTGCATAAGTCCTATATTCTTCCTGGGCTGACACTCCCAGTAATATTGATGTATGTCAACTTTTAGTTCCTGCTCTAACTTTATCTTCAGGTTATTCCAGGTCACCAAATCTCCCTGTCTATAGTGTTTGTGTTAGCTGAGGCTATACTGTGTCCCTATTGTGTGCTTGTGTGTGTCATAAGCCCTTTTGATTTTCTTCAAGTTGGGGGAGTCCTTCTTGGCCCCCTCCTCACTCTGCCTGATGTTTTCTGTGTGTAGGAGGGGGTCACCCTCACTCTTGTCAGACTCATGAAGGTCTTACAGTTAGTTGGAGGGGGCTTTACTACTGGCCCTCTTTACCCACTGTACACCTCTATTTTAGGGACACTCACCGCACTGACTGGAGCCTGCTGAGATCTTCTGTTTCAGTGAGGCAGTCACTGAATCTCCCTTCAAGCTAGCACACTTAATCCACTGTAGCCCAAGGTTTGCCTGGGAGCGAAGATCCAAGTTTGCCCCGTGTACTGGGATTCCAACAGAGCATGCAGTCAGGGCCCAGGGCCCTGCTCGCTGCTTGGAGTTTGCTGGGCATGGTCTTACCACCTGGGAGCGGAGTTCCAAGTTTGCCACGCGAGCTGGGATTCTGCTGGAGCACGTGGTCAGGTTCTGGGCGCAATTTTTCATTGATATGCTTTGTGAAACATTAGGATGGTAGTCAGATTTTTGGAAAATCACATGCTTCAAGCCCTGCTTCTCCTCCACCACCTATGTCCTTCCACCACCAGGTAATAAGAGGACACATGGCCACATATCTTCTGTTTCTGCCCCTTCCTGCGTGATGGTCTGGTGAGTTTGGCACAGTGGCAAAAGGAGTCTTTCTAGAAGCCAGGTCTAAACCAGATGACTAGCAACATCATGGCTACCAGGAAAGAAGGAGAAAGAGAAGGGAAGGGCCAGGACAGGAGATGTACCCTTCCAGGCCACACCCAGTGTCCCGCCCTTTCTGGCTAGGCCCTGCCTCCTAACAGCAAGGAGCTGTAGCTCCCCCATAATCCAGTGGCCTTCCGAAGTCCCCACCTCTGAGAACATGTCACCTTGGGGGAACAATCTTGAGCTAAAACGTAACACAGAACATAAGGGAAATTACACAGACGGGAAGTCAAGATGGGAATAATAGTTAAGCCTAAGCATATACCTATATAACTTTCCTGTTGATGAAGTGTAACAAATTACCACACACTTAATGAATTAACAACCATGCAACATGACTGTCTTACAGTTGTCAAGGTTAGAAGTCCTGAAGTTGAGGTCTCATCAGGGATGCATTCCTTCTGAGAGTCTGAAAGAGAATTCACTTTCTCCTTTGACCTTAAAGGTCACACATACCTTAGCTGCTGGCCCCTTCCTTCCTCACATTTTTCTGCTTCTGTCCTCTCTTTCTCCTCCTTTTCTGAACCTCCTTCTTTTTTGTAATAAGGATTTTTGTGATGACATTAGGCCATGCTAGATAATCCAGGGTAATTTTCTCATCTCAGGATCTTTAAATTCATCATATCCTGTAACGTTTCATTTACCATGTAAGGTAATATAAAATTCTGGGGATTAAGTATGGACTTCTCTGTGGAACCATTATTCACTAAAGAGAATGAAATCATATATATGTGAGTATAGATAGAAACTTTATTGTTAATAGACCAAAAAGGGAAATAATTCAACCATCCATGACTGATCAGTGAACATAATGTGATATATCCAGATATATAATGGTGTAATTCTCAGCTTCATATGCAAAACTGGAGGACAGATCTGCCCTATAACATGAACAGACCCTGGAGACATTGTGCAAACCCAAAGTATCCAGAAACAGAGGTTATGTATGTGATTCCATGTCTGAAGAATCCATAGAACACACAAATCCATAGAGGCAGAAAGTAGATGAGTGTTTGCCAGAGTCTGGAGGAAGGAGGGGAAAGGAGAGGCAGATCAAGGAGTTTATGGAAAACAAAAATGTAGTAGAACCGGATAGCACTAATGGTTGCACAACTATCAAACACTTAATTTAAGAATTAAAAAAACACTTAATTTTACACTCTATGAAGATTGATTTTATGGCACATGAATTATGTTTCACTTTTTTAAATCTTAAAAATTCTTACAGTTATATGCCGTATGCAGTGTTTCAGTCAACTGTGGATGGCATATCCATGGGTGGTCCTAGTAGATTATAGTGGAGCTAAAAAATCTCTATTACCTGACATTTTTACTGCACTTTTTCTATATTTAGATACACAAATACTTACCACTGTGTTGCAGTTGCCTGCAGTTAGTTGATTTAGCAACAGCTCACGAGTTTGCAGCCTTGGAGCAATGAATTTGATATCATCTAGCCTTGGTGTGTTGTAGACATGTCTGCATACACTGCAGTGGTCACACAATGGTGAAGTCACCTAGTGACAGGAACCTCCAAACTGACTCATGACTGTGCTTTTGAAATTTTACAAAACCACACGGCCATATTTGCTCTCTGCCAGGCTGCCCTGACCATCAGGAAAGCAATTCAGGCAAATAAGGAAATTTAAAGTGAAACCTGAGATTCTCTAACTCCAGAGTAAACCTGCAGCTAGGTAGAAGCAACAGGATTTGTTGGCAGATTGGACATCAGCAATAAGACAGGGAGCTGGTTAAAAAAAAAAAATTAAGATTTGAGTCCAAACAATGAAATTTCCAGTTCTGACTAAGTAGTACACTAGAAAAGATAAAGCTTTATTATCTTTTGTCAAATACATTTACATAGCATAAGATCTACCCTAAGTTTTAAAGTAAAATTTTAAATGTACCTAATTGTATTAAGGAAAAAAGCGGTGCATATCGAAGATCTCTAGGGCTTTTTCGTCGTGCATAATTGAAAGTTTATATTTGTTAAACAGCAGCGCCCCATCCCCCTCACCTTTGGAAGCACCTTTCTACTTTCCAATGCCACAGGTTTCACTTTAGATATGTCTTGGAAGGGGAAATGGGAAGCACTGACCTTTTGCTGACTGGTAAATGTTTTTGCTAAGATAGGATTTCCTTCCTTTTGGAGGCTAAATGACATTCCATGTATTAACACTGATCCATTCACCTGCAAAGGACACGTAAGGCATTTAGCCTTCCATCAGCAGTTGACATTTAGACTGCTTCCACATTTCACCTATTCTGAATAATGCTACAGTGAACACTGAAAGATAAATGTATTTTTGAGATCTTAATTTCCATATCTTTCAGTGCCTACTCATAAGTTCCATTCTTGGATCACATGGTTGCTTTATTTTAAATTTTTTAAGGAAGCTTCATGCTCTTTCATAGCAGCTCTGCCATTTTGCTTTCACATCAACAATACACAAAGGTTCCAAATTCTCCAAAACTTACTTTGTTAAGAAATGGCCCTTCTAACAGCTGTGAGGTGTTATTGTCATTCAAATGATTATTGATGCTTGAATATCTTTTCATATAACTCAGCCACTTTATATTTTCTCTGGAAAACTGTACATTCAAGTCATGGGACCATTTTTAACTGTGAAAAAAAGTGAATAACAATATCAAAATAAGTAAATTTAATGCAAATAGGAGATGAAAATGGAAAAAGAATCCTTCCCTCTTAACCCCTAAATGTATCTAAACAAAAAGGTCTAATAGAGGTGTGGTTTTTTTAGTTTAGTTAGACCAGGTTTGCAGTACGTGATTACGTTTCCTGTGTGAAGTTGGTGCGTGCCCACGACTTGTCTTAATTTCTTTATTCTTCCCCTCCCCTCCTTTCTTGCCCCCTTCATCTCTTGATCCCTTTCCCCTTCTAGAAAGATCTACCTCCCTACTTCCCGTTATCTTTTATTTTCCTCTTTATTTACATTTTGGGTTTCTCATATGAGAGACATCATGTGACAGTAAACCTTTGTGTGTGAGATTATTCACTTAGTATGGTCTCTAGGGCATCTATTTCCTCACAAATAATTCAAGTGTTTCTTTATGATGGAGTAATACTCCATGGTGGGTAAATACCACATTTTCTTTATCTATTTACCTGTTGATGGATATATGTATATAGTAGGTTTTTATTTGAAGTATTTATTTATAATAACAGGTAATAGTATAAATCCATAGAGTACAACACAGTGCATATATATATATATATATATATATAAAATGAATTGTGAATTCAAGCTAATAACGCATCCATTGCTTCATATATTTATCCTTTATTTTGAGGAGGATATATAAAATCTATATTCACAGCAGTTTGCAAATATCTATTCATATTAGCCATGTCACCAAGTGAGACAGTAGATTCCAGATTTTGCCCCTCACCTAGACCTGAGCTGTGGTGCTCTGTGGTCAGTCTTTTGCCGTTCCTGTCTCCCTCACGCTCACCATGCTAACGTGTGTGAGGCGAATGTACATCTCTCACCTTCTCTTGGCTTCTGTGAGCTGGACTTTTTTAGATTCCAATGGAAGAGCTTTTGAGTTACCATTTTTGCATCTTTTCATGGCTAGGACCGCCCTTAGCATCTCCAGTGAGGCAGGTCCTTCCGCTGAACCACGCCAACAGTAGTGTGATACTTTCTGGGCCCATTCTGCTCCCTCCAGTGGATTTTCTTCTATTGCTGTCCTCCTGGGTGCCAGTTGTAGTAAATGAGCAGGCAGAAAGAGAAATGAGTGTGTCATTGGAGGAAAAGAGACAGCAGCAGAAGGCCCTTCCCTAAATGACAGGTCCCCAGCTCCCAGTCTGCTACCCATGCCTGGATAATCCAGGCTGTGGTTGGTGTGTCTGCTACCTGCTGAGTCCTCTGGTGGAGTTCAAATCTGCAGGTAGCTCTTCCACCCCCATCTCCTGCAGCAGGGGATTCACAGGGCCTAAAGCCTCACTTGCCAGCAAGTGTGGATAAAGAAAATACTGATGGGGCAAAACACCTCCTAGACTTTCGTGCCCTTTTGTCATTGCTGACCTTGGCGTCTGTGGAAACACTGCTCCTTCTCCATGCCATCCTGCCACTCATACCAGTCGGGTGGCTCTTTAAGGAGCAGTCCTGCTCGTAAGACAACCCTAAAGCCTGAGCCCCGAATGTCCAGAAAGCCCTGAACTGCTCCTTGTGGTTCAGCTGTGGCCTGCTTTGCTTCTGGATCCTGCTGCTTCAAAACTGGAGATTTTCTTTGTTTAAATTGCTAAATGGTTATATTGCTCTTTGATTACAAAAGAGATTGTTTCACCAGGCATAAAAAGGAAAAAGAGGAAAAGTGTCCCCCACCGGCCTCCCAGGCCACTCCCTAGAGGTAAACACAGGGTCAGGCAGGTCCTGTGACTCTTTTTCCAGTGTATCTGCAAATACACCCAGCCAATGCATGGGAAACATGGCCTACTCTCTTTTGAAATTTGCATGCATTTTCTACTGTAGACGTCCCCTTGTTAATTTAGGTTATAATTTAATGATGGGCATTTTGTCATTTCCAATATTTTTACATTTCACCAATGCAATTGATATAGGGGAATGAAATTCTCGACCTACTATGTCTGTGAGTTCGTGTTCTCTAAAATCGAAGAATGAATTTTAGGAACAACGGAGGTGAAGAGCAGAATTTATTAGAGAAAGAAAGCTTCTGTCTGAAGAGAGACAGAAGGGGTCCCGAGCCAGTGGGTTGCTCAGGACTCTGTCTTTTCCAGGGACTTTTATAGAGTAAGACCATGGGTTCAAGATGGGGAATGACTGGGAGCTCACAAGGCAAATGGACGTAAGGTGGGACATAACTACAGTTATCCAGTAAGATCAATAGTTTAAGTAAAATTGATTACATTAGGGACAAATGGGAAAGCAAGTCACATAGGAAGCTGGCATTCTTGGAGCTGTGACCTTTCCCCTAGAGGGGTGGGATAGTGGCTCCAGGGTGATAGGGAACTAATTAGAATATCAGTCTCCAGGATGTAGATGCATTTGTTTGATCCTTTGTCCTGAGGCCTGGCCCACAGCAGGAGGTGTCTCCCCCACAGCTGCCAGGTGTCTGCACTGGCTCCATTGAGGACCTAGCCCTGTCTCACTGTCTACTTTTCTGACTAACTCAGCTGCCTGCAACACAGTGACAAACCCACTTGTTACTTATGCATGCAAATATTTTTAGAGATTGGATTCTTAGAGGTGTAGTTGCTGGATTTTGGGGTATGGAACATACATATTTTCTTTTAAAAGATACTGCAAATTTTCCTTCCCAAAAGTAGTACTAATCTACACAAACTTTTAGAGCTCACTAGCCAACCAAGCAATTCTGATTTCCCAGAGAGATTCTTTTTGGTTTGTATTAAGTCACAGGTGACTAACATTGACTTTTTTTTTTCATCTAATTAAATTTACTTTGTTTCTGCTACAAAATCTTCTAAGTTTCTGGCTTCTTGGTTTTTATCCTTTCCTGTTCACGAACAGCAACATTTTTTTCCCCTTTAATTTGTTTTCCATTTTGTTTCTGTGTTGTCATTTTCATGGAACTTTGGGAGAGACAGAAGACAAACCCCTGTCGACCTCTAGGCCAACTTTCTGCTTTTTCACTCCGCGCACGTGTGCTTGCTGTTTGTGCAGCTGCTTCTGAGGTGCAAAGATTAATCACACAGAAATCTGACTTTGTGCAATTTAGGACTAATGAGAGCAATGCAGATGAGAGAGCCACCATGAATAAACAGGTGTCGTAGAAAGACAATAAAATAAGAAACAGAAGAGTGATCTGGGGGGGCCTTGAGGTAAAGGAGCTCTCGAGATGTAGTAAGGAGAGGAGTAGAATGCATGGAAGATACAAGGAGTGGCCCACAAGAGTGGGCTTGGCGGGCTTGAGGGGATTAGAGGAACTGTAAGGCAGACCCTTTTGTAGACTAAGGAGAAGGGAAATTAGATAAGGAAACGGAAGCAGAGATGCCAGAGTCTTCAAGTGCTGTGTTAGGAATTTAGCATTTGCTCTGTCGATGACCGTCTCAAAACTGTGAATGGGAACAGTCACATCTGCACTTTAAACTTTATTCTGCTGCATAGGATGAATTAATCACTCAGTTAACAAGCTTTCGCCGATAACTTACTCGGTGTCTGAAATGGTGAGAGGAGCTAGAACTTTAAAGAGAACACACAAGAGAGCAGTAGTAAGTGAAAAATTACACCAGTTTAAAAAACAGACTGTCAAAACCAACATGGAAACGGAAGATGAAAAAGAATAGATTCAGGAAATAAAGTAGTGACAGACCATGGGGAGGTGGATAAAAGAGAGAGAACTGGATGTGTTGCTTTCAGTTGTGATTTGGATGGTTTGCTATGGTTAAACTTGAAATAAGATGAATATAGCAGGAGATGGAAGTTGAGTCAGAAACAAAATTGTTCTGAGAACCCTGAGTTGAATTACCTTTGAAGAATGCAGGCAGAAATGTCTGAAAGAAGCGTAGACCTTAACTCAGTAAATGGGTCTGAGCAATAGACACATATTTGGGAATCACTAGTGTTTTGAATCTGTATGAATAGAAAAAAAACAGGAAAATTATTCAGAATCAGAAGAATAAGGGGTTGTAGACAGTAACAAATGTATGTGTCATGCAAAGTTTCAGGTACTTTTCAGTATAACAAATAACTGCTACTGTTGATGAACAATTAAACCAAATTACTGGACCTTACTCTAAGTTCTGCAAAACTAGGGAGTTTGTTTCTGTGTTCATCTGTATATCCTAGCATCTAGAGCATTGGCAAACATGTGGCAGGTATTCAGCAAGTATTTCCTCCTTCTATGGGTATGCTTTTTGTGAATTTGTTACTGGAGTGGATTCACAGGTGTAACTTTTCCCAGTAAAAACACTAACAGCCATGTTCCAAGCCACAGTGTTGAATTTGTACAGCCAGTTCCTTAACTTTGAAAAAAAAAATGCTTCCTCAGCTATATAACTCACAAAAAGTTACAGCAATCAGTCATTGTATCTTAAATGTTAAACAGCTGATTTCACAGGGTAGTTGCTTTTTTTTTTTGCATTCCAGGTGTGCGTTTTTATATTATGTGCATAAGAGAGAAACACAAATTTCATAAAATATTAAGGATAAGGCAGAGAAGCAAAACTGAAGCATGCGTTTGTAGCCAGGTTCCCAAAGCATTAGACTTGCATTGCTCTTTCAGATACCTCAGACATCTTCGCAGCATAACATCTGTGCCTGTCAACGGCAAAAATCTTCTCCTGTGCTTAACTGATGTCAACAGAGCAGAGAAACTCACTCCAAGGGTGTCACGGACACCCCTCTTTTGTTGTGAACAAAAACAGTCTCTGAATCAGTCAGCAAACGTTTCTGAAGTCCTGCTGTGTGCCTGGCATTATCCACATCCTGAGCAATTTATAAAGGAGTATGTGTTCCCCTCCCTTCAAGAAAAGTGTGCGTTTTGGGGGAAGCCAAGCATTAAAAGTAGAATGCATTCACGTGTCAGGGGATGAATGCGACTCTGAAGTCTGCCATTGCAAGTCTGCTTACAGCTGACGCTGTCTACCTTTCTAAACTGTTCCCCTAAATACTGAACTCTAAAAAAATTTGCCCACTGGTGTTTGGCACTGAGCCGAGTGGCAGGGCTTGCTGTCTCCCCCACTCGCAGCGTACTTTGCTAGTTCAGGGCCCTCACCTGTGCTAAGTCTTCCTCCCAGTATGCCCTTGCTTTTACTTATCCTCCACTCTTATTATAGTTTGTATCTTATCCTTGCTTCAAGATCCAGCTCAAATTAAGCACCTTCTCCAAAGTTCCCTGATTTTACTGAGTATATGTGACTTTCCAGTCATCGAAACTCCTCTGTGAAGCTATTTGTGCTGCACCAATTACATTTTGCCTTGTGTCACCATTGCTGCCATCCATTCATCCCTGCCGGTGCCTGACCCTAGCACACAGCCTTCCTTTATCCCTTCTCTTGCTGCTTGGTGAATGCTGTGTGCATGGTTATCTAATCCCTGGGAACACAGTGAAGCGAGCTTGTGGCTTCAGTGTGTCCAATACTATTGAAAATATCTCACTAATATGTTCCATTCTTTTAACACGCACTCGTTACCTAATACGTGTTGTACTGTAAATAACTCAGCCCGACGAGGACGCAAGCTCCTGAGGGCTGGAGTCTGTGCACTCAGCGTTCAAGCACTGCATGTTAAAGCATCACGACGTTTCCATCAACACTTGCTGAAGATGTGTATGTCCGGACCACACGCATGCTTCAAAATCCTGACTGAGTTCAGTGTGGAACCTAGAGATTATTTTGCATCAAACTCTCCAGATACTGTCTATCCCTGATGAATTTAAAAAGGGTAACCAGTGAATAGACATTCACTGACTGAATGTTTTCTTCCTTTCTCTCTTAAGCGGTAAGCATCTTAAGGGAAGGACATGACACTGCCCAGTGTTTGTGGTTCTGCTGAGTATGAGAACCAGCAATTTGCCTGTGGAGCATTCTCACACGCGGCGGGATTGCTGAGGGCATGACGTAGGAAGGAGGTCATTAAGGAAATCTTCCCCCATGCAACAGAATTTTCTGAGCCATGAAGGATGAGTTGGATTTGGCTGTAGGAGGAAATAGCATTCCAGCCAGGACACTAGCAAGCAAAGGAAAAGAAAGCGAGAGCATTGGAGGCATCAACAATTTGTTTAGGAAGAGGAATGAGAGACCAGGCTGCTGCCCCATTGTAGAAAATAAACGTTTGTTAGCAGGACTCTTATTTTCATTTTAATTTAATAAGAGGAATAAAACCAAACAGTTGCAATGTGATTAATGACAGGCAAGCGAGCAGGAGGCCGACTTGGCAAGTATCCACCTCCACGGCACGTGTAGAAATACGAGATTTAGGACAGAATTCATCTGCGCAGGCATCTGTTCACAATGCCGTGTGAAAGGGGAGAAAATAGACCAAAGCATATGCTGCAAGTTGAAGTCTGTAGAACATTTTCCCTCGTATTGTGTTATGAACTCACATTTTTAGCAAAAGGTCTTATTGGCTTGCTCTGGTGAATTCAAATACCACAATAATAATAAAGCAACACTGTTTTCTCAAAAAAGCACTTTGTTAACACAGAGAGAAAATATTAACTTGTTATAAAAAGGATATGAGTTGTGTTTATTACAACATGTATTATTCCGCTCTTAGGACATAGGGTGTATCAGCCTATATGTCTGTAGTGAATTCGCTTGGATATTCACCAGTTGGGCAAATGGTTACTAGCAACTACTTGTAAAGTATGGGGTACGAAACGTGAATTTCGAAGCCTAATACGTGATGCAAATTGAAGACTCATATGAAAGAAAGGCTGACATGGAATAATATCAACAAGTTGTCATTCATTTATTCAACAACTCTTAGATAAATAAACATTGCTCCAGGACAATGCTTTATTCTCTCTCTTATTGATCACTCAGGCTCTTAGAGTACAAAAGGGCACTAGAAATAGAAAGAGTTCTGTTTGCATTGGTTCATACATGGTAGAGTTTTCAGCTGTGTCCAATGTGAAGCAGTTTCTAATAGAATTTTGCTTAGCATACAAAGACTCCTGAAGAAATCGTCTTCAACTGAAACCTAAGGGATGAGATTAATGAAGGCAGAGAAGGGGGAAGAGTACTTCAGGCAGAAGAGGGACCAGGAAGGAGCGTGATAAACCTACAGTGGCTGCCAGTCTTAGCAGAAGGCAAGGAAGGGAAGGTGAAAGTACATGAAGACAACTCTTAGGAAGTCCCCGAGCTATAAATACTACCCATGCTTACTGTGGATAAGAAGCTGTCTCCCTTAAAGTGGATACAGTTCAAACTGCTTGGTTGGCAACTAGTTATTTGCAAATAGTATGTTTGCAGCTGACATTTTGGTTAAAGTCACAACCTCAAAACTCACTGCCCATTTGTAATATAAAAACAATTGATAAAGCAATTTTTTCAGTGACTAGCAAAACAATTGAGCATGTAATTTTGAGCTGTATACCAATGGTTCTTGTAGATTATGCCAATAAATATTATAATTTTACTGAATTACACAGCATCAATTAATTCTTACATGGGGGTTAATAAAGAAATCAACACAGTGTCATAAGAATAATTTGGGTGTACTGATGTAGAACTATATTGACAAACTAATATAGCCTGGTAAACAGCTCATTCCACTATTGTGTGAGGCTAGGAAAAAATATTTAATTAATTTTTGTGGGCTGCATGACACAACTCATGCAGAGAAAAATATAGCTAAGACTTGTAGAGCAACCGTGGAATATAGAAACAATGCATACCTTAAAAATCAAAGAAATAATTGGCTTTAAGAACTCCCTAGTCATTATAAACAATTTGGTCAGGTAGATTCAACTGTCATTTCATTCAACTCATTTCATTTTTCCTTTACGTGAATCTTGTTATAAGTTTTGCAATAGTATCCAGCTGTGGATTGCCTGTCTTCTCCATTTTGCATTTTGTCTGCCACCACATGAAATTTTGTCTCTCTCACACATGCACATATGTCCCATACCACTATGCTGAACATGAGTTTGATGCTTGGTAAGTACTTGTTCAGTTTTCAGAAGTGGTGAGTTAGAACACTTACAATACACAGTATGTTTTAACACTGATGATAAGAATTATTATAACTTCTTAGGCCTAGCTGATTATTATTTAAATAGTCTGTTTTAGGGATGGATGTTGTAGAATGTTAAAATTTATCTCTTACCAGCTTGTACTGTTTACGTGGGACATGGAAAACAAAATAGGAAATAGAAATATTTATACTAACCTGATTTTTATTTGGAAATAAATACATAGCATGAAATATTGCCATTTACAGTAAAATAGAGGATAATGTACTCGAAAACAATGAAAGTAATATATTCAGGAATAATAAACAAATATGAAAAAATAATAACTGAAGTTTCAAATGACTCCTACATGTCTTGCTTAAAAATATTTACATTCTTGAAGAGGCAGTTTAAATGCCCATGATGTACAGTGCAGGGTTGTTGATCTACACCCTACTGCAGTGCAGAGAGGTCAGGTAAGAAGATACAATGAACATTCCTCTTTCTCTCCTGGGAGAAAAAGCACACCACAGTTCAAGCCTTCTACAGATAACACTTTTTTTTCATTTTTTCATTTAACAAATAATTATTGACATTCATTGTGTATCCACCAGGCTAGGTCACATCTCCATATAACATTTCCTCTCTACCACAAATTAAAGACAGGATTCTTTGGAACCCAAATAGGAATGGGTTTTTGTCATGTTCAGTTCTTGCTTGCTTCTAATGGGCTGTTCTTACTCCCTAACTTAAAATCAAATGATCTTTGCCTGGAAAAATATTTACAGAGTTAATATATATTCTCCTCTCTGCTGGATACATTTAAGGAGTTGACAATAAGCGGTAGACTTTCTGCCTTCTCATTTGCTGACTTTCAGGCAGGGAAAATCATACATGCACATGCGACAGTTGAGTTTCTCATTTGATGAAGTGCTGACGGGTTGGCAGACTGGTGATGTAATTTCCCTGTTATTGTCTGTTTAGGTAATTGGGTATTATGCAGTTGAATAAAGAATAAATGAACTAATATACCAGATATTGATTACTGATTTTCAAGAAATTCTAATCTTGAATTACAATGAGCCCACTCTGAACAACAGTCTTCTGATTCAGAAGGCATTTCAGTTTCGCAGTACATAGCTGTGACCTTCAAGGGTCATTGCCAGCGGTTTTCACAGCCAACAGCCAGGGATTCGGAGGCACAAGCCTTCTTCAGAAACTCTCAAAGCTGAGCATAGAACTCTCGGCAAAAGAGATTTAAGATTACTGGTTTGCCTTTAGAAATAATAATTCTGATTTCCTTTTACTCCATGAGCTATCTAAATTGGAAAATATATTTATCTGATCCATAAGAAATAGTTTTAGACATTTTCAAAAGTTAAATTATAGGATCATGCAGCAATAAAATAAGGCACATGTAAAATTGTTATGTATATATGCTGCGTCCAGCACAGCTTTTGAAACTCCGGAGGGAGGATGGTGGAGGGTGAAGGACCATCTTCAATAGACAGAAGCTGAGGTCAGGAGGAGCCCGCTGTCCTGATGGAGAAAGGAACTACCCAGCACCTGCAGTGCGTTTATCTATACAATCAGCATATGAGTAAGTTCATGGATGGGCCAGGGAAGTACCTCAGTGGCACAGCACCTGCCTGGCAAGCACAAGGCACTGAGTTCGATTCCCAATACCAAAAAAAAAGTTCATGGAGAGTTTAAAGGGAAGGTAGAACCCAGGACAGGAAAAATGTCCTATCTATAGCAGAATCATGTGCCTTGGTGGCTAATGGGGACCAGGTGGAAACTGTCTGTATCGTCTCAAGCAAAGCTCAAGTCACCAAGTGCATAAGCTGCCGGAGCTGTGCACACTTCTCGCGCAGCCCTGCCAAAGCGATGAGCAGCAGAGACCTTGTCCTAGACACCGAGGTACAGACAACCTCGTCCCCTCCAGATTTCCACATTTCCAACATTAAGAGGTAGAGAAAATAGCTATGTTGTATATATGGCCTGAAGGCTCTAGAATAACACATAACATGGACAAAACAGAGTTTCTATCCTGAAAATACTTGCAATCGTAATATGTTCCATAATCCCTTGTGCCTTAATGCAACTTTTGCACTTATGCTTTTAAAATTCTTTTCCCTTTTTATTTGCTCTTTCTTCTGTATTTTCTGGCTTTGGTAGCTGATTACTGAATCGACCTTATGTAGCTATATGTTAGAGATCTCAGCTTCAAAATGAAAGTTGTTAAAACGTTCACAAGAGGGGTTTTCAGGGCCATATCAGGGTGTGGTTGAGAAGCACGTGGGAGATGAGGAAGTGGAGGCACAAGAGGAGCAAACACATGGGAAGGTAGTTGGAAGGAGGTGCAAAGTCAAGGAAAGCAGTAATTCCTCATCGCTAGCCATGTTTATGTGCTTCCAGAGGGGAGATGGTGGACACAGAGTTAACAGCGTGTGTGTGTGTGTGGAGGGTAGAAAACTCCCAGCCTAGAGTCCCTGAGGGAAGACACAGCAGTTCAGATGGACAGCAGAGGTTCACAGGTTGAGGAAGACCAGAGGTAGTTAGAAAGAACCACAGGGCTGCAAGCACATAAATACACTACACTGAATTCAGACCAGCTGCTTCCTCCGCTGAACGTCCACTGAGCCGTGCCCATTGTGTCTGGTGCCTTCTACCCAAGGAAATTTCCTGGAGGGGAATCATCGGAGCAAAGGGCAACAGTGTGAGCTAATTGCTTTGAAATGCATTACTCTGCAAATTTTTTAACCATGCGCCTGGGAAGCCTGAAGCCTAAGCTTTATATCTTTGGAGTAAATCCACTTCTGACTGTCTCTTTGTTTCAGTAAGCGATAGATTAGATTAGGAGCTAGGATAGCAGGAGGATACTTTTGACAAGATTGAAGAAGTATGAAATGATCTCAGTTAAAAAGCAATTTATTAGAGAAAAGATACAGAGAGCTGCACACATCCAGTCTCCATTTAAGGTATCTGTCATGAATTTAAAGTGAGGTCAGTCAACCAAATTGTTATGTGCTTCAAAATCCTCGGAGCAATTGCAGAAAGGGCAGAATGTTGAATTCAACCAGTGCTAGGTTCAGCTAGGCAAATGTGACAAAGCAAAGGTTTTGCTACATGATATGTGCAAGAAACTGTTTATGATAGACTTGATGATGAATCTCAGCTTAAGCAAAGACAGGTAAGCGAATAAAGACCAGTAAATTCAACACATCAATCAGTGTTGTGTCTTAGCAATAACTATTGTGGGGAAGTTTGAGAATGCTGGCATAAGTGGCCTGAAAGCATACGAGGTTGAGCTCTACTTGCAAAGAAGATTTTAAAAGTAATACTGACATTTTAAAAAATTCAACTTCTGTAGCCACCAGGGAAATGCAAACCTGGACTGCATTAAGATTCCATCTCTCCTCAGTCAGAATGGCTGTCATCAAGAATCCCAAAAAAGCCAATAAATGCTGACAAGGATTTAAGAAAAGGGAATTCTTTGCACACTGTTGGTGAGAGTGTAAATTAATACAGCCACAAGGGAAACAAGTACGGAGGCTCTTCAGAAACTGAAAATAAAGATAACATTTGATCTAGTTATGCCACATCTTGGTATCGTCCTTACAGACTTAAAATCAACTTGCAGTACTAGGGGGATAACTGAGCACTCATGGTTATTGAAGGCTGATTCACAATAGTTAAGTACAGAATCAACCTAGGTGCCTTTCAATAGATGAAAGCATAAAGAAAATGTGATATGGATTAGATATAGATACATATTATATAGAGATATATATCTATATTTATATGTAATGGGGAGTGTTATTTGGCCATTAAGGGGAATTAAATCGTGTCATTTGCAGGAAAATGGCTGGAATTGGAGATCATCATCATTTGAAATGAAATCAGCCTGACTCATGCAGACAAAGGCTATATTTTTTTCCATACGTGAAATTTAGAAGAAAATTTTTGTAAGTGGGAAGAGATGACATCATGATATAAAAGTAGAAAGAGGGTTTTGGGAGAAGAGAAAAGGGACAGAGGACAGAGGGGAAAAAAAGCAGAGGGGAAATAAGGGCTGAAAACCAGCTAGGTATGTGAGACGCATGCACAAAACTACTGAAATAAATCCCATTAGTCTGTATAACGAATTCACACTCATTAACATCTTAAATAAAGCACACGATATAAGAAAAGGGTGATACTGATCAAAGACTGATTACAAACACAGATTTTTCTTTGGTTCAGTGTGGATGGGATTTGTGGAACACCAGCACACACAAGTTACGGTGGGAGAAGCTGAAGCACAGAGGTGAACGAGATTCTGTTTCCTGCTTCCAGGGGCTGAGTGTAATGGGCTAAGTGCCACCCTGGGGGCACCAACACAAAACCCAGGCAGGCGTCAGGTGTTTAGGCACAGAGACTGACTTCTGCAAAGACCCAGTAGCATGGTAAACCGCACAATGCGTTTGGGAACTGCAGAGAACTGTGTTCTCCTGTAAGAAGTAAGCAGGGGTCAGATGAGAGTCATTTTGTATGGCTTTGAATGGAATCTGGCCTTTGCATCCTCTGGGTAATGAAAAGACTGTTTTCAAGCAACAGTGATCCTGCTGACATGCCCCCTTGCTTGCAGTGTGGATAGAATGTGGAGGAAAGGAAAGGAGGAAGTGTTTCTGAAGGCAGCATGACCAGTTTTAATGACGAGATGAGGGTATGTTTACAGTGCAGTTTTCACTCTTAAATTTAGGATCAAGCACCATCACCAAAGCTTGAAATGTGAGTTGAGGGTAGTACATTGCAGTGAGGAATATGGAAACAGATTTTTTGCTTTGTTCAATTGTTAGTATTTTATAGGACCCCGCCCAGGATACGTGAAGTACAACAATATAACTGCTATTAGCATTTGGTATATTTTGCTCCTGATTTTTAGTAAATAGTGGGGTGTTTGCAGATAATAATTGGATAAAATTGTTAAAGAAATGAAAGCTGGTCTTTAAAAATCCAATATCCTCCTTTTCTAGCCTTGATTCTAAAATCCCCTCCCTAAGAAACATCAGGCTAGGTGTGAACCATTTCTAGTTTTCCCCCAGAATATTCCTCAACTTTTGAGACGTAATTAATCTATTCCTCATGTACCACATTACAATCTTGAAAATGAGCATCTTGCCTTCTCCATACCAGCCAGGCGATGCTGAAGACATCCACTTGTTTCTGCCAAAACCTTCCCAGTGACATGGGGCACTGAGCTCAGGGGATGTGGTTTGAGTTAAGCTCCTCATGGGATCATATGTTGGAATTGGTCCCAGTGTGGCAGTGTCAGGAGGTGGCAGAACCTGGAAAAGGAGAAGCTCGGGGGAAGGTTCCTGGGTCATTGGAGGTTCTGCCCTTGGAAAGCTACAATCTCTTCTGTTCCCCCGGGGCCAGGCTGTTTCCAGAAGAAAGGTTTGTTCTACAAGAGCCTGGCTGCTGCCTTGAATCCTTTTCCTCACTCAGCCAGTTCCTTCTTTTTCTGACATGTGTGACACAGCTGAGAGACCTTACCCAGAGACTGGCACTTGCCATTTGGACCTCCCAAGCCACCAGAACCATGAACCCAATCAACCTCTTTATAAAGTACCCAACCTCAAGTATTTTTATAGCATCAGAAACAGACAGTCACATGCAATAACCCTTAGAACCAAACACAATCATGAATAGTTGAAGTGTTTTAACACAGCGAATCCTCCTCATCCCTCAAGGCACCTGACAGTACCGATGTCCACCGCTTCACAGATGGTCGATCTGATCCAGGACTTTACAGCGAGGAAGAAGCAAGGCCTGGACCTGAACCCAGGCTCTGAATCCATGCTCTTAAACATTGTGCTCACTGTCTGTCCAATGGTGTGCCTTCCCCAGTCGGCTAAATCAGGATTTAATGAAAATTATCGATGTAAAAAGTGCCTAACTGTAGCGAGTGCCAAATTGAAGTTAGCTTTCATTGTGATTCCTGTTATTGTTTGATTATTTATACTTTCTTTTATGACCATCTGACAGAAGAATCACCATTTTCAAAGGAAATTAGATTAGTTCATTTGCACGGATCTCACCGGGAACCAGTCCCTGGTGCTTGTCTGTATCCCCTTGTGACTTCCGTCACTGCTTCTAGTTCTGAACATGGGGTGAAGGCAGGACAAAACCAACTCCTGCTCCTTACAACATCCCCAAGATGTTCAGAGACAAGTGTCGTAGACACTACTGCTCCCTTCTCGGTCTTCACAGGCTGAGTCACCTTGGCTGTTTCTCCCCCAGCATGGTTGCCAGATATTCTGAGTTATCCTGGCTCTGCTAAAAGACACCTTGCGCTTTGTTTTCTAGAGAAACAGAATACAATATATGGTCCATATGTGGGCTAGCAGTCACCTACAGAACAGGACAGGGAGAGAAGTGAGTTTGGGCTAGCCCTGTGACAATCCAGATTGTGTTCCGGAGACCATGACAGTGTCTTCCTTGTGTAGAGTAGGTGGTTCTTCCGGAGTGCAGGAACTCACTTCCTGGTAAACGGATGAAAGAATACTGAGTTTACTTGTTCACACATACTTGTGCTTCTGACTCAGGGCCTCTGAGGTTGGTTTGGGAGTGTGGCCGGTGTCTGATCTCTCACTTCATTTGTGAGAGCAGTCTTCCAATATTTTCAGATCATTTTCTATGCTAATTCTGTCATTTAAGCATTGTCTGTCTTCCATGCGCCATCTTTAAATATTTCCTTTATTCTATCAGTATGCTCCTCTGAATATTTAAGTGGAATATATTATACTCATATTCATATTAAAATATGCATAACTGCTATGGCTTGAAGTGTTTAATTGTAAATCAATTACACTTTTATCAGCGGTGCATTTTATTATTGATTGTCACTCAGAATACCTATTTATTCTTTCAATAATTGCTAAAATGTGAAAATATCTTTCCTAAATATTATGCAAATTGAAAGTTAATTCTTTTTAATTCTTTTTACTTAATTGTAAAAACAAAGCTTGAAAATTTTATGAACATTTTCAGTGAAGTTGGACTTCTAAAATAAAAGCAGGAAACATAAAACTAATATAAACTGAAAGTAGGCCCAGACCCTGTGGAGCTAACCTTTTCATCTCCAAAGAAATTATCTGAAGAAGTTAAACAATCTCAAGGCATGTCGTACATTACAACCGAGAGAATGGTAAGTGGGCTTTTCATCAGGAGCTGAGCAATTTTACTCATCCAGTTTTGTGCATCAGAGTTTAAGCCAAGGACTCTGAACTTCATGAATAAAAGATTTCCCAGTTGTGAGGGCTAGTCATAAACAGTGTATTGTTAAATAAAACATTTAAATGAAAATGCAAGTATCTTAAACTCAAGTTATGCTTCCTAGGTGAACAGCAGGCTCAAAATGTTATTCAACAAAGACAGAAAAAGTCAAAAGAAATAAAAAAAAATTGTGTCTATAAGTATTGATGCTATCAAAACTTAGAAAAATGTAATAACTGGAATATTTCGATATGCTATGTCACCTTGATTAGAGAATATGTTTAAATTTGCATTATTTTATACTTACTGGGGTAAGAAAATACCTTCACAGTTCTTTGATTGAAATTTGAAACACTTCATTGTGTTGCTTTCCAATTTTGTACAATTTCTGAGAATAGCAAGTTTTTTATTATTATAATATCTTCCAGATAATCTCATACAATTTTAAGTTACTTAAAGTCTAAAGTTCTCTCATTTCACTAATTTTCTTTGACAAAATTAGGTAAATAGCGGTGTTATTTTTTCAGTTAATGACTCGAACTTCTTTGGAAAAAAAATTTAATAGGTTTTAAACACATATAATCAAACTCTATTATCCAAATTAGAGGAACAAAAACAGTATGTATAGTTCAATCAGTGAACGACCTAAAATTTTACCTGTGTTACGGAAGTTACTGGAATAATTGCAGCCATGCAAAATATATGATTTATTTTATCTCATTTTAACTGAGAGAAAAAATTGCTCTAAAAATAATTCCTACGTTGTCTAGGTAAGTATAAATTTAAATAAAATACACCAAAATTTCTCTAATTTTTCTAATTATCAAAGTAATACCAATGTACTGCAGGAAGTTTGGAAAAAGGAAAACGCAAAAGAAGACAAATTTAAATCAATTGCAGTACCACTAGTGAAAGTTTAAAAATTAATGTTTTGAAGTAACTTTTTTTTTTCTAATTCTTCAAAACCTCAAAACAAATATAAAAATTTTAGGACAATATATGAAGCACCTACTAACAAAAATGAGCAAATATTAACTATTTATTTTGTATATGATTTTCATCTATGTTTTAAAGGAATAAAACACTCCAGATAAAGTAAACATGTTCTATGTCCTTCTTGGTCATCCTATCCCAACCTCTCCTTTCCCAGGGTAATTATTCCTGTCAATTTAGAGTTCATCTAAATTGCCGTATTTCTATTTTTAGTTCTTGTATGTATATTCATAAGTACGTTTGTATTGTAGAAGTACTGTTTTCTAAAGTTATGGAAATCTATTTGTGTTATATGAGATTTTTGTAGTTGCTGTTCCATGCTTATTTGCAAGATCTATTTATCTTCATACATAAAAATGCACTAAAAAACCCATTTTTAGTGCTGTAACCTATTCCAATAGGTTTATCATCGTTTAGTTATTCTTTTATAGTGTAGGTTTATTAAGATCATGACCAAATTTTTAATCATTATTCTGCCACTAACATTTTTCTCTATTAAAGTTTTTTTGTGTTTTGGAAATGTAGGTAGGATAGTTGTCTAAAAGCAAATGTGAAAGTTCTGCAGATGTGAGATGCATATTTGAAAATATTTTACAAAAGACTACAACAATTTATAATTCCCAAACAAGTTAATCAAAGCTCTTATTTCATAGCACCTTCATCAGAATTGAACATACCCAATCATTTTTAATTCACTTATTTGTAACAGAAGCATTGGACTTCGAGACGACATTAAGTAACATGAGAAAGGTAATTTACATGAGCCAGCCAGCCGAGTACCAAGATCCACTTTAAATCTTTATGTTGATCGTGGAATGCTCTCGTATCATACTCATGTTGTGTGTTTTTTTCTTTCCAGCAAGACCACGTATTGATCTGCTAACGATGTTTCGTCTCTGCTATTATTAGGAAGTTTCTGTAATTCCTTTGACTGCAACATCTAGTAATAAAAATATCTTTTATTTAGAAACCCATCTTATGCGCCACTCTCCTCGTTGGGCATCTGTGATCACCAGCTCTCCGTGCTTTGGGAATTTCCATTTTAGGCTCTAACATGACGTAATCTCTGCAGCCCAAAGACAAGTAACAATCCCAGCTGCAGTTCTGCAGCTCTCATCAAGTTGTTCTCATTTTCGCTAGGAAATGATGATCGGAGTCTTCATCCATAAACTGGCGTGCTATTCCCCTGATGTATTATTAAGTTTACGGAATGAGATCTTTTGCAGTAAAGCAGAGATGTAGGTTGCCTTGGTTACCCTTTTCCAAGTAGCCATAGATGCCAAGGATTCCCAGCAGAATCCTTGGAAATTTCAGGGATCTGACCCGGCGACGGACTCTGCCAGTTGGCCTAACCCAGCCAAGAAGGAGGTTATGAGGTGCCTGAAGGCAGCTCTGTTCCTTAGAAGCCGTGTAAGGCCTCATACCACATTAAACCTCCCCCGCTCCACACCCCAGGCTTCCTGCTTCTGGCCCCAGCCAGCTCTCTCCAGGGTTACAGCTCCGAAGCTGTCATTGGCAGCACTGCTTCAGAAATCTTCAGTCCCGCCATTCTGGTCTCATATTCTATTTCCCATCTTTTTTCATTTTTTCTGTCTCCCACTCCTGCTGTCATCCTCTCTGGCCTAATGAAACTCAAATCGTTTCTTTCTGCCAGTGTCTTCTATCACTATTTCTTGGTTTAGTTTTTTTTTTTTTTTTTTTTTTTTTTTTCCTTTTCTTTGTTTTTTTTTTTTTTTTTTTTTTTTTTTTTTGTACACACTGATGTCGTTTTTTTCTAGATTGTCAATTCCCTTCCTGGGAATTTTAATAATTTTACTGAAAGAACTCCCCATTGCCTTTGTTTCCTCTCAAACTATTCCAGTATGTGCCATTTTCCCTGTGTGCCAAGAGATTTGAGGCTGCCAATGTGCTTTCTGTAGACTGCTAGTCCTCCCGACACCATGCCCACTGGAGCTCAAGCTCATACTGTCTTTACCGACTTTCCGTGAGCAAATTTGCTGAAGGTCAGCTCTTCTCTTGTGCTTTGAATCCCAAATCTCTATCCCCTCTTAGAGTTTAATTCCTTTGTTTTTATATTCTCTCTCCCTCCCCCTCCCCCCTCTCTCTCTCTCTCATCTTTCTTTCTGGCCGTGCCTTCCTATCAGCTTTTTCCCTTGACCTCTCAGTTTCTTTGCAGTGCCTCAACTTTTCTCCTCTTTTCTCATCTGAAGAGTATTTTATTCTACCAGCAATATTCTCTATTATCTCCACTTGTTTTCCTTTTATATATCTTCAGCCCATAATTAGCACCTAACAAGGCTATCACTGAGGTTATAATGACCTCCTGGTTCCAAAATGGATATCGCCCATCTTTTGTTTTGCAGGACACCTGTCCTGTGTGTGAGGCTCTCCTTCACTTCCTTATCCCTAACACAGCTCTGCTCACTGGACTCCAGAGACCCCCTTCAGCTCCTCAGCTCCGTTCCTCCTTGGTCTGGCTTGTCGGTTGCTCTTCCTGTCTCCAGCCTTTAAGGGTTAGTTTTCACTTCTACTTCCTTCCCCATTCGCCCTGGATAGGTCATCTACATGTGTTTCTACTCCCTCCCCACAATGCCGCAGTCCTATCTGGAGCTGTTCCCTGCACTTCAGTCTCTCAGCCAGCTGATTCCTGAGCATCTCCACCTGTGTCCACATGAATTTAGAGCTAATCTCAGTCACAGCTGAATTCTGTACATGCTCCTGCCTGTCTGTTGGTGGAACCACTTTTGCTGAAGACCTGTGCATCTCACCCTTTGCCCCCGTCACCAAGTCCTGCACTTCCATCTTCTACATATTTCCTGAATTCAGCTTCTCTTTCTTCCTCATTACCTCTCTCATTTCTAACTCTCATAAGTTTTCTGTTCTTGTTTCTCCTTTGTCTATCAGTTTAGAGTTCTATATCATCAATCTGTTGAAATCCCTTTCTATTAAAGATCTCTTACCAAAGTTCCTTCATCCACACCCTAAAATTCTACCTCCTTAAAAACACACACGTGCACATGCAGCCTTTGCACAGCCTGGCCCTCCTTTGCTAGCTCATTTCCTGCAGCTCCCTCTGTCTCAGACAAAGCGAACCACCAGTCCTTCTCCACACATTGGCTATTTCCCACCCTCTGCTTCCGGCTGGATCCCCGCCCTGCAGGTCCACCTGCTCTCCTCTCAACTCCCGGGATCCTCCTTACCTCCTCCTCACAACTAAGGCCTTTAGATTCCCATAATCCATTGCATTTCCTCTCTGTATGTTTCCTCAAAACAATGCATGGATTTCTTAAGGACTGCAGCCTCCCTAGGCATTGTGACTCCAGTGTAATGCCCCCACTTAAATAAGTGCATGCTTAACGCAGTGATGATGAAGTGTTCTGATCAGTCTTTGCTCCATACAGTATCCCTGTGTGGCAGAGACAGTCACATTCCCCAAAGGTTCCATGAACCCCTCCGTATTTCCCACCTGCCTTGCCCTCAGGTTGGCTATTCACATAACAATACATGGTACTCCCAGCACAAATCATCTTTAAGAGCAGTGGTGAGTTCTGCCCTCTTCTCTTTCCACTGCTTTGACTCTTCTGGAAGTCTAGATAAGATGGTCTCACAGGATTGTGTGGGAGAAACCGTGTCGGTGCGTCACAGAAGTGGGTGATAAGCATGTCACGTTAAGCCACTGAGATTTCAGGATGTTTGTTTCCATGGCATAACCTGATCTCCCCCTGCACGATGCTTATTATTTTAAATTTATACGTTTGGTCTCCATCCTATTATGTGCGTGTAAAGCTTTGTTGTGCTTTCCCAGCGCATAACTCTTCTGCTTACATCTGCAGAGCACCCAGGCTTTGGGAAAACTTCACCAGCTAAGTGGTGTTTTCCACCAGCCAGCCCCTGCTGTGAAGCCTGTGTCTTGCAGGCTATGTTTCCTAAATGTGACTTACACTTTCCCCCCTAGTCTGGCCTAGCAGACAAGTGAAGCAGTGTACTACTCCCTGCTCCCTGCAAGTGACACTGGGCGGATTTCCTACACAGAAAGTCCCGCACTTACACACATCTCTGATTCCACAGCAGAACGCCCTGTCTCTAGCTTTAGACTGTAATCCAGGTTGTAAAAGGAATTTCTTCTGGGAATCCTGCTGGGATCCACTGCAATCCCAAGCTAAACACATCAGCAACTGTCTGCAAAATAGACCTCTCGGGCCAATTCAGTGATTTAAGGATGTGGGTGTAACTCCACTGATCCACAGTTTACAATGTTCTCGGTGTGACTGATAAAATTCTGTTCCTTTCCATGGGTATTTTATAATGGGCACCGTCTTTCCTCATTAGGTTCTAAATTCCATCGAATTGTGCTTCTACTGTATTATTTCAATAAGTAATAATTCTTCCAGAACAGAACACCTGGTTTCAAGTATGACTTCCTCCAGGATGGTGTGGTGTCACTGGGATCCTCCTTTTAGCTCTCCTTTCTCTGAAAGCCACCTCCTCAGACAGTTTCTCACTCTTCCTCACCCCTGAGATTCCGCCAGATGCCTGCTTTCAGTTTCCAATCCAGCTGGAAAGAGCAGGAGTCGTCCCCTACAGTGGCAGTCACATTCACCTCGCTTTGTGTGCGTTCAAAATGGGTCATGTTCCCAACTGGGAGCTAATTCCTAGCAGTACCCTCACTAGTTCAGACCTTAGCACCTGCCACAGAGCTGCAAAGAAGGCTTTACCTAAAGGAAGCACATAGGCAAAGGGGAAAGGGAAGTTTCCGAGAGAGATTCATGGAGAGGCTGCTCCCAGGAGCAAAGGGGTGCTGGAAGCAATGGTATTGAATCTTTTCAGAGCTGCATATCTGATGCCCTGAAGGGAGGAGGAGAAAGGCTCCCACTTAGGGAATGAGTATCTCACTACGCAGGGTGTGTGGCACCTGGATGGAGTCTTTCTTCCCTCGTCCACTCTTATCTGAGTCAGTCTGTGCTCCCATGTGCTGTGGGATGGAGGGATGTAATGGCCAGGCCTCCTTCTGCTTCTTGGTGGGGAGAAATTTATGGAGTAATTAGAGTATAATGAATGATATGAAGGATAATTAAAAAGCATTAAGGGAATAGATTAAGGTAGCTGGATAGTAGGTACTAATTTGGAGTATGATTGTTTTGATTGATTCCAAATAATTCTGGATTGACCACCTCAGGACACCCAATTTTGTTGCAGGTCTGTTAGGTTTGTCATTTCTAAAAGGACTGACACTGGATTCCCAAATGAAAGCTTGAGATCCAAGAATATGTGAACCTAGAATATGTGATAAGAAAAGGCTAATTTGCTTTTATCTTCTTCTCTTCTTTCTATCTCTTTCTCTCAGCCTGAAGTTCTGGATCAAATACAAAATTTAAGGGAGCTGTGGATGGATAATAATGCATTGCAAGTGCTACCTGGGGTATGTAGGGTTGATGTGTTTGCCGTCTGGCATTCACCTCACAAACTATATTTGATATTAACCAATGCTAAATCTGAAGTCTGTTGGTTTGCATTTCAAAGTAAAGTAACACTTGTTAGCAGTGTTCAGTCAACAAATATTTTTCACTTATTTGTTTTGGAATGTTTTATGTATCTTTCGTGGCATGTTAAATGTATACAGAATGTATGAAAGAAATTTTTTATCCTCACATGAATATATTTGTCATCTTTTTTTCATGCTCACTACTTGGTAAATGTTGAAAAATTCAGTGATGTTTTTAAAAGAGAAAGGAATCTAGAGTGGCAAACTTTATTTTACAAAATCAGACGTTTTCTTGTAGGTAATTGCTCCACAGTTTCTGTTCACATTGTCAGAGTCCTTCCTCAAAATGAAAACCTCTTTCTCAGTTTAGGCAAAGTCCAGTGAGACCCACTTCAGTGTCTGGAAATGGTAAGGATTATAAAGTGTTAGGAACAGACATTGTAAACCAAAGGCAGCGGTACACACCTGTAATCCCATTTAGAAAGGCTGGGTTGGGAAGATTTCAAGTTTGAGTCTTACTCGTCTCAAAATAAAAAAGGGATAAAAGTATAGTTCAGTGCAAAGGTCCTGTGTTCAATTCCCAGTATGTAACACACACACACACACAGCAGATACAGGTTTCCCAATCATCACATCCCCAAACATCTGTCTTTTGCCAGAGAATTCAAGCAGGTGGATGTGTAAATTCTTCCACCAACACAGAGGTTTGGATGTGTTCCCAAAGCCAATTTTGCTCTTCTTTTGAGTTGTCCTAAAACATTTTTTCAAATGATTTCAATGATAACCAGAACAAAAAAGATCTCTCCCTCTTTGAACAATATGAGATCACAGAAAGAAGAAGGAGAACTGGAAGAAGATTAGGGTAAAAATACTTTCTTCTCCTATCGGAAGGAGATGTTTCTATTATCACAAACAGAAAAGATGCACGTCCTTGACTTATTGATTTATTCAGAACTCGTTTACCAGTAGACCTCTGTGAATCAGACACTACATCAGTGTCAGAGTTACACAGATAATCTATTCAGTGACTTTAAATATATGTGTTTGAGGAGTGACACACAGCAATAGAGTCAGATCTGGATTCCCCTGCAGACTGGTGTAAACCTAAACCGTACTGAAAGTATGTTAGCCCTCCCCAGGTAAAGCTTTGCTTTTCAGTTTCTGCTACCCACAGTACAAAATACCAAACAGAAAATTGCAGAAATAAGTAATTTACAAGTTTTAAATACCTTTTGCTACAGGATATTGTAATGATTATTCTGTTTTATTATTAGCTATCACTGTTCATCTTTACTGATGAATTTTACCATAGGTATTTATGGATAGAATAAAACAGCATGTGCACAGGGTCCGGTAGTAACGGCAGTTCTCAGCATCTGCAGAATGTTGTAGAACTTACCTTCCACAAATAACGGGTGACAACTGAGTGTACAAATTCTGGTGCATTATAGGTAAGATATTTATTGATTCCCTGTGCAGAGGTTGAGTCAAAATGTATAGCTCCTTTGAAGTTTATACCTGACACTTCAACATGGATATTTGTTCAAAAACACGTAGCGCTTACTGTGAGCTAAGCACCTCCTAGATATTCTACAAATACTGACTCATCGAAGCCTCCCAACACCTCTCTGCCATAGATATCCGTGGCTTTCTCAGTGTTGGTGCTGGAAAACAGTTGTTTTTAAATTACTGGGCAACACTTTGATTTAGACAAGCAGAATGTGGATTTCAATCCAGGTCTGTCAATTTCACATAATGATTAATCTTAAATATTTAGTATCGTAACACACAAAAAAAAAGTTTGTTTTTTTTCCCTGAGTTTATATATCATAATATGTTAAGTTAATATACTTCCAGAAGCCAAGGCTATTATTTTCTACTTGATTTTCCATAAGCAGAGAAGTCAGATAGGAAACAGTCAAATATTTCATCCTCCGTGTAGCTCTCTTATAAACCATCTATCCAAGGCTAATCAAATAAAATATGAATAAACCATGCACTGCTTTTATATTGGTTTTTAAACTAACTCCAGTATTGTCCTCAACTTGTAACTTCCACTCCTTTGCCGTCCTCAAGTCACATATGAAGTCCCTTCAGCAGCCTTCAGCAGCCTCCAGGACCTGAGGCATGCGGCCTCAGAGCCCTGTACCCTGGGGTGTTAATGCCCTTATAAAGCCTTTGCAAGGGAATGTTAAGACTCAAAAATAGATACCAAGTGCTATTTTGCTTCCAACAAGAATATTCAAAAACTAAAGACTAGAAACTCCAAAGTACCGAGCTGTGCTAAAGAGAGTGAGATAGCAATGAAAGAAGCTCCAGGGATGAAAGAGACTTTTCTCATGATAAAAGAACAAAAGAAGAAAGAAATGCACCACACACACACACACACACAAACATATATAGCATTCTCTTATTTTTCAACAAAAGTGAAGAGAGGGCTGAGGTGACATAATAGTTCCATTGGGTGTAAAACTACTAGTAAAGTGATAGTTTTTTTCCAGGTGACACATTGTTAAATAGCAAGAGAAACCCTGCCTGTGGGGCCAGCTCTCCAAGTACTGTGTTTGCTCCTGGCATAACGACTTCTCTCCTCCTCGACTGCCCTTCTACCCTGTGCCCACACAGGGAGTAGCCGAGATGGAGCTCGGTGCCCCGTGGAGGGTCAGGAGCTGCCTCTATAATCAAATAGGCTTTGAGGTCTGCAGTTTGATACAAGTGAGTTCAGTTTTGGCTCTACCCCTTACTCATGCAGTAAGCTGGGAATGCTGCTTGTAGCAGATGCTATTATGTGTCCTCCAAGAAAAAAATAAAAGCATGCTCTGTTCCCCAGATTCTGGAATAACCCCTACACCCCTCGATGCTCTTTAGGGATTCTCTTTTTGAGGAGACTCTCAAGCATCGTCACCCCATTCAGGGAGACCTCCATCCAATGACCCATCGATGACAAGGCTCAGCCCCCCGGCCCGCACTCAGGACCTGGGCAAGGCCTTCAAGGCTTCTTGAAGTGTTGGCCGAGGGTTTTCTCCGGACTTGGTCGCAGCCCAGTTTGTCTGTCCAGCTTTCTTCCTTCCCTGCCCATTGTGTTGAAGACTCTGTCATATACTTCTGTCTTTACCTGTCTTGTCCGAGGAATCTAACAGGTGGCATGACTAAACACTAAGTTTTAATGTGGGTTAAGGTCTGGAACGGCCTGAGTCTGGCTTTTTGACAAGCTGCCAGGCTAATGAGGTTGGTCAGCAGAACACATTTTGAGTCACAAAATTATAAAGGGTTACTTTTTTAATATATAAAATATATATCATAGTATCCAGTATGTGTACCTATTAACTAATGTTTATACTCTAATGAATTAATAAAGGATATATATATATATATATATATATATATATATATATATATTATATCAAATAGATAAACCACTGAACAACCACATTGTGTGGGGCATCTATTTGCAAAACATTCCCCAAGAAAAATGAAACAAAGACTTTCACCCTAACCTACTTCCTGTAGTTAATGTCTGAGTCAAGTGGTCACTGTGCATTCATTATCCAAGATAAGAATTAATCCTCCTTTGTCCCTAGCAAGCATAATCCCTTCCTTCCAACTCCCAAATCTTTCTCAGCTTCACCCCTCTTCATCCTCACTTCTGCTGCCTCATGCACTAAATTACCAAGGAGCTAAACTACTTCCTTACATTAGTCCCTGGCTGTCCACAGAAGATGGGTTCCCAGGACACCCCCATGTCCCAGGATACCAAAATCTGCAGCTGCTCAAATCCTGTGTATGGAGGGCTGTAACATTTTCATAGGACCTAACTGTATCCCCCCCTATACTTCAAATCATCTTTCAGCTATTTATAATGCCTAGTCCAGTGTAAGTGCTATAAATTGTAGTTCTGCTGCATTGCTCGGGGAATAATGACACAGAAGAAAGTTTGTGTATTCAATGTGTGTGGGCTTTTCCCCCCAAATATTTTCTAAGCAAGGCTGCTTGTCAGTGCTGAGGGCCAGGTGTGCAATATCCCTAATGGATACCTTGACTCCAGTCATAAATCATCTTTTTGAAAGTTGCCTGTAGCTGTTTCTCTAAGCACAGATGTGACCGTGTCACTGCCCACCTTACAGCCTTCTGAGGAGCTTTCCTCACTGCAGACAGGTCGCATCTCCTTACATGACATGGAAAGCTTTTTACTGGCTGGCTTCTTCTAGAACCCCGACTTCCTCTCAGATTTCAGTCGCTTGGGGCGTCTCACTCTGTGTCAAAACTGCCACGCTTTTTCACACTTCTCCATGGATGTGTGTGCGTGTTCACATCTCCACTTCCTGCTTGCTTGACAAGTAGTGTCTGCCAGACCCTCTGCAGCCCTGCCCGCCTCTTCACGGCATCCCCTTCATCCATTTCGTCCTATCTGTCCACAAGTCCTGTGATTATGTGTTTGTTCACCTGTTTTCCTCACTACTGCTCCTCATTACAGAAAAATAAAAACATCTTCATTATGACAGGTTTCTCCCCATATTCAGTGCCTGACTCAGATTTGCTTTCAAGCATGTGACACAGTTACTGATATATAATAGACCTTCCAAAAGGATGGACGGAGGAGCAAAACATTGAATCAGATGGGTAGGATAAAGCCCAGGCCACCATTTGAAAACTTTCTTATGTATTTAAATTTTAATGAAGCAATGTGCTTTATCACAGTGGCAACCATAGTTAGCAAGTTAGCTATTTTAGCCAGTGACCACTTTGAGATTATTGTTGCATTTCACCTGTTGCATGGCTGTTTATATTTTCACTGCTGTCTTGGATATAATTCGAATACCATATCCAACTCAATGGTTTGTAGCATCCTTATATAGATGCACAACTATCCCCCAAGAGTCATCTTAAAGTATCCTCATCACCCCTAAGAGAAACTCTGAACCCATTAGCAGTGATTCCCACAGCCCAGCCCACCCAGTAACCTCGCTGTGCTTGATGGATTTGACTACTCTGGATATTTCAATGAAACAGAATCATACAATACGTGATACAAGATGCTACTGGCATCTTGAAAGTCTCATCCATTTTGTACTGCTTTTGGCACTTCATTGTTTGGGCCAAATAATTTAGAGTTACATGGAAAGACCACAGTTTCCCACCCATTCAGCCATAGATGCCCATTTAATTGTGACTGTGCTACCGTTGTGGGGCTGTTTGAATACTGCAGCTGTGACAATTTGTGTAAGGTTGTCTCTGTGCATTTGTTTTTATTCTCAGATTTACAGGTAAGGACTGCTAGGTCACATGGAAACTCTGTGTTTACCACTTGCAGAAACTGCCAAACTGTCCTCTCAAGTGGAGGCTCCATTTTGCATCCTGACTAGGGGTAGATGTGGGCTGCAACATTTTCTACATGCTTTGCAACACTTGTTACTGTTATGGTTTGGGTTTGGGTTTCTCTGTTTTGTTTTATTTTTGTTGGTTTTGTTGTTGTTGTTTGTTTATTTTTTATTTGGGGTATTTTTGTTGTTGTTTGTTTTTGTCTTTTGAGACAGGGTTGCACTGTGCAGTCCAGGCTGTCCTTGAACTCACTGTGTAACCCACGCTGTCCTTGAACTCACAGTGATCCTCTTGCCTCAGCCTCCTGAGCACTGGGATAACAGGTGTGAGCCACCACACCCGGCTGATACTGCTTTCTAAATTAATTTTAGGGTATTGTGGTTTCTTTAAAATGTCTTCTGAAAGTTTGTCAACTAACCCTGAGTTTATCCAATGTCATCAAGTCTATAGGGAAGTTAAAGATGTTGGTGTACCTGGATATGTCAAAAAACAGGATAGAAACGGTTGACATGGATATTTCTGGATGTGAAGCTCTTGAAGACCTCTTACTGTCATCCAATATGCTCCAGCAGCTGCCCGACTCGATAGGTGAGATATGATGTCCTGTCATGGCTGTTTACATCAAGTACCCCCTTTTCTTGTGAGGCAGGATAGTGTGTTTATAAATGCAGGTAATATACTGTTTGCCTGATACAAATAAAATCGCACATCTATTATGCTGTATCATGAAATGATGTTTCGCAAATATATTTAAATGAAATGTTAACTCTAGTTGTCAAGTTCAAGAAGACTCACATTAAAATGGTTCTCCTAAATTGACATAATTTTTAAATGGTTGTGTCTCTTACATTGTAAAGCATTGTTATAATGGTTCTATAACTTAGAGTAACTTGAAAATAATATGTTCGCATAGGAGATTACAGTAGCTTCTGTCCCCAGGGTGTTGCTGCATTTAATTCTCAATGTCTTTGTAGCATTGTTATAATTTAGCAATAACATAAAAAGGTAAAAATGTAAAACGTCTTATTAGTTATATTAGTTTCTAAAAAGAACCTATTAAGATACTTAAAGGTAGAAATTTGTAAATATGTAATAAGCAGTCTACATTTTTGGTTAATGCAATGTATATACGAGTAAAATTATGGAATACAAATTTAAATAGTGTATAAATTTTTGTATAGGTAACTTGCTAATATTATTTATATTATTTATGAGGGGACCCAATCAGAAGGGTGACCATCAAATTACTTCACTTTGGAATAGAGTGTTTACCTCCTCAAAATATATGCATCATATGTACTGGGATTTAAAACTTCTGAAAAGTCACAGCCTAGATAACATGAGAGAAGGGAAACTTGAAGATAAAGCAGTTTCCCAATTTTTTCTTTAGCATTTTATTACCACTTCCATTTTTACCATTCTGTGAGACTTACAGCAAACATTGATTTTAGCGAAATCATCACCTACTTTTTCTTTCTTTCTGGATTAGCAGACCTTTTGAGTTATATAATGGCATATTGGAAAACTGTGATTTTTTTCCAACTTGCTGAGTGATAGGACTTGATTGAGAGTATTATTCAAATTTTTTTCTTATTTCCAAGCTCTGGTTCTAAAAATTCTGACTCAGTAAGTCTGCAGTGAATCCTCTTAGCTATGCTTTTATTAACTATCCTAGATGAAGCTTGTATGCAGACCAGTCTAGAAAATAGAGATTTGTGTTGTTACAGGAGGTGTAAGAAATCGGGAGATCATTCTCTGGTCAAGATGACAGAAGGACTAAGTTTGTGACCTTACTCCCCATTCAACCCCAAATCCATGCCACTTCCAACAGGTAGAAAACTTCAGATGTCCAGAGAGCATAGTGTTATTTACCGATGTCACCTCCGTGCTTAGAACAACAGTGTCTGGGTACAGTGGGAGGAAGGAGAAAGAGATGAACAGAAACATTCTTATAAAATGAGAAAAAAATCAATAAAAATTTTTTTAAAATATAGAAATGAAAAACATAAGACTAAATCAAATGATTGTCCATCAATCCCAACAAGTATAATAAATACCATGAACTAAATGTTGTGCTGGAAGGGATCAGTATTTTTTAAGTTCCACTATATTCTAGTTGTGAGGCACACCTGCAAAGAAGCAGCAGGAAGTCCGATTTCTAAAAGGTTGGCAGAAAGTAAAGCGTTATTACCGTGCCATAAATATTTGTTGAAAACATCTTCCTGAGCAGACTAAGAATCATGACCAAAATTCTTGGCTGCCCCAGAACAGATGCAAACAGGCAAGTGATACCATGCACTTAACACTTTGGTTACAGCACGGTTCAGCCACGAAGAAAGCCAGTCTACTGCAGCAGCTGACTTCTCCGGCTCAGTTTAGACCTTGAGCTTGCAGGGGAAGTTGGGCCTGGACGCCTGCCGCACTGGCACACGACATGGTTAGCGATGCGGGGCAGCCGGCTGTCCTCAGAGCATGCCCTCCTTGGTTGAGAGGGAAGGGCATGGAGGGCTGAGGTCTGTGACCTGAGTTTTCTATCTGTTGGAAATGGCATGGATTTGGGGTTGAATGGGGAGTAAGATCACAAACTTAGTCCTTCTGTCATCTTGACCAGAGAATGATCTCCCGATTCCTTACACCTCCTGTAACAACACAAATCTCTATTTTCTAGACTGGTCTGCATACAAGCTGAGTTCTGAGTTCAGTGAATCTGTGAGTCACTGATTGATGGTTACCGGATGGCCAGTTGCATCTTGCCTTGCTTATTTGAGCCCTGATTATCTATGGACCACCAACATTTAAAAACACAAAGATAAGAACGGTGTTAATAAATACTGTTGGACACCATTAATAAAAGGAAATAACAACTGAAATAGGATCTTTACTTCCATGACACCTGTCCAAGTCCTCTGCAGCCATGGGGTATTTGAATGGAGTGGCAGACTCCACAACAAACCCTGCCTGGGCTGAACCTTTCCTTCACTGGCTCCAGGGACAGTGAAAAGTGGTCTTTTTTTTTTTTTTTTCTGGGGAGTTTTAATAATGTGCTTCTTCGGATAACAGAGAAACCCAGTACAAGGCAGCATGGCTTTTAACCTCTCAAAATAATTAATCTTAATCTTTTAGTGACTTAGGCTATACAGATAACCTGAGTTCAGACTCTGGCTTTTCTATCTTACCAGCTTTATGACCTTAATAATTTAACTTCTTTCTGTCTTAGTCTCATCTTCTATTAAGTGAAGATAGTAAGATCTGCATCATAGTATTACTTTCAGGAATAAATTCATTCGTATGTGTAGGATTGCTTAGAGCAGTCCCTGCCTTTATACTCTTGACTGTTACAGTAACATAATAATTACTATACAGCGGATTGGATGAGAGCGCATCTGTTTGCTTCAAAGTTCTATTAATATGTATAAATCCCAGTTAAACATTAGCTATTTTAGTCACAATATGTTCATGTTTAATGCATCAGTGGTGATTATATATTTCTATAAGAGTAGCTAGATCATAGTAGTAGACCTCCTGTTTCTTCTTTAGTACTTCCTGTTTGGGGACTTAAGAGGTAGTGAATTAGGGAAGTGGAGAGAAGGAATAGGGTGAAATTTATTTGATTCTTGTAGAGGAAAGAGGATCCAAGTGATACCGCAGTGCACTCAAGGGACCATTCGTTACCAGAGAAACCATGAGCCATGTATGTGACGCTAGTGTCTAATCCTACAGTCAGATTCCAGCTGAAATCCCAGGACTTTTCCTTCCCTCTGAGTGACCTGCCCAGTGGCAAATCTGTCACCTCATAACTAAGCGAGTTGCCTCCACAGGTACGAGTTAGGTGGGGATGCCTAACTCACTTCAGCTTTCCTACCTTCTGGGAGGAGTCATTTCCCCAATCTTCAGAAACATCTGTTGCCTTGGTCCCCAGCCTGCCTGGAGATTTTTATCAGGTGGACAAGGGACTACAAGATCTTCTTACAGACTGCTCGGTGACCTGGCTTCATGGGGTTGGCCCAGTCGAGTGAGGCAAAGATTGTCACCCTGTTCCAGAAGCAGAGATGGCCAACTTCTTCAAGATCCACCGGTGTCCAGGAGCAGTGGTCTCTCTGGTCAGAGATACCAGGTCGCTGTCACTCAGAGACCCTATTTTCTTTCTACAACTGATAAACAAGCTCAGGTGTTCTTTTCTATTTCCAAAGTTGGTATTCAGACATACACACTCGAGCTAAAATGATTCAAACATCTCTTGAACGTAGATGAATACAGCCATAGGTGTTAAAACTTCAGAGTTAAACTGGCATTGCACAAATCTCCCTCTTTACCAGGTGCTGTACTTTTCAGCTGATATGTTAAGCTCTGGATGTTGTAGTGTTTTTCTCACAGCGGTTCAAAAGTGATAACGGTTTTCTCTACTGGAATAGAGATTCTAGAAGCTTCTAGAAGAGAATGTAAATGAGTATACAGAACTGTGAAGCCCAGTGACAGCTTAACTTCAGGGATTTTGGTGACTTAATCTTGCCTTGTCTTCAAAATGCTTGAGATGGGGTGAGCATGACCTCCAAACATGTTCCCCTTGGCACCAGCTTTTAAAGATACTCTGCAGGTCCATACACACATACACAGCTTGTATAGTAACTTTGGAGGGTCACCTTGTTCCATCAGTATATTAAAATGTTCTAAAGAAACTTCATGCAAGAAAGCTGTACGATTTTATTTAATTTGACATTTCTCAAAGCATATTTAACCATGGAATCTAATATACTTTTTAAAAATATATATTTTTGTGGGACACAGTAATATATAAATGTAATATAGTATCACATACAAATGTAGTATATAATATAAATATAGTAAATATAAATGCGGTTCCAATATAAAGCAAACTAACCTAATGTTAAAGCTCTACCCTTGGATTTTGGTTGCTTAGATGTATCGATCTGATAGGTTGTATTTGGCAGGATGAGGAGCTGATCATGCCAAATGCAACTGCTGTTCAATTACTGTGTGGCTATTGCTCATTTAGACCTTGGAAAAGGAGCAAGCCATAAAGGTATTGAGGGCATAAATCAGATAGTAAAAGATAAATAGTTGTAACTTCGATGCTTGGCAGGGTCTACTTGCTATATTAAAAACTGCAAGTTTCCATGTGTTATGCTGATCCAAGTTAAAGATTTATGCCACCAAAAAGAATATGAGGTCATGTGTTGTAATTTTCCAAGTCCACAATTACAAGCACCCATTGCAGTACCTTGCATTCATTCCTTGGTTGTTAGGCTTAATTCAGCTTTGCTTCCAATCTGCATCACAACAGGAATGTTAGCTGTTAGTGCTTAGGAGTCATTTAAATATTAAATCACAGCTGGTTTGAAAACTTTCACTTGGTCCCTTTTCTGAAAAATGCAAAAGGAAATGAAGTAGCATTAACACAGGTGCATATGGAGCCCTTGGTTTTGGTGACATCTACACTGATGTTCTTGAATTTCCACTGATGTGAATGCATTTTTTACAAAAAAAAAAAAAAAACTCAAAACCAGATTCCACACAAATGCTGTATCAATTCATGAGTTTCTATAACCAGAAGGCAACCAATTAGCATGACAAGCGTTCATCACAAAAGATTCCTCTGATTTCTCTTATGTGACAGTCCCTGTCCTAAATCTGCTCTTGTGTATTAATAAGCCTTCTTCTCTATTTTAGGACTGTTGAAAAAACTGACTACTCTAAAAGTAGATGACAATCAACTTACAATACTGCCCAATACAATCGGAAAGTAAGTGCCAACGTTTCCTTTCTGTCAGCCTGTGTAAACCCAGAAACGAAAGGATATATTGTTTTCTACTTCAAAACACTTTCTACTATTTGGTCACAGGTCAGCTTATTTTGGACTATATTTTACTCCGTTATATGCATTGGTATATAATATATTTTAATGTAATTTTATATTTGAATATTGCATTGGCGTCCAACAATAGGAAATTATGAGAAATAGCTAACCGTAAATCTTTCACAAGTAAAGCAACTATGCAAAATTTCAGTTATACTCTTGGTGATATTTTCTATCTAGTATTGATATTTTGACTGAGTGGCAGTTCTAAATTTGCCCAAGTATTTCTTGAAAAATTAAATTGATTTTTCGAAGGCTTTTTAGTATGTATAGTTTGCTATCATACTATTAATTTTATATATATATATATATATATATATATATATATGCTTAGTGTATTTTTAGAATCTAAAAAAAGAAAGGCATTTGGTTAGCCAGCATTTTCAAGACAAAAGTCTAACATCTTTTATGGGTGGACATGCTCCCTTTATTGATAGCAATTTATTTTTACCTCAGTATTGCTCATAACATTTGATTATAGTTTTTCTATGTGTTTTCCTCAATGTTTCACTGAAGTACTTCTATGTTTACAATCCATGTGAAGTGACAAATCAATGCAGCCTGGCTTCATCCCAAAATTCTGTGTCCATTTTATCAGGTTCTTGGCCCTCCTCTCAGTATGAACAATTATAAATATTTATCCGATTGGGGTATAATTGGGAAGAGAAAGACTCATTTCTCTCTATAAAACAGTTTTATTAAGTATAATTAACAGAAAAAGACTGCACCTAGTTAAAGTCTTAAATTTGACAGGTGTTGGCATAGTATAAAAAAGTCAGAAATGATCACCACTGAAATCAAGGCGGTGAATGGCTCCCTTACCTCTCCTCTACCACAACCCTTGTGGTGTCAGCAAAGGGCTTTTTATTGGGAAGGCTTCACTTTTCAAGAGTAGGATAGCTTTGCAAAATTCAAACGCAAATATTCAGACTCTCAAAAGTAATGAAAGTCTCAACCATTGTTACTGTCACAGTACCCCACCATCCATTACTATTCTGGCTACAATTTCTTCCATATTTTTCCAGTGTGGAATACAGAGAACATTACTTTCTTTTGGGATACACAAAAGTAACTGTTCTCATCCATCTGATGCTTTTGTTAAAAGAATCTAAATGGTATTCATAAATGCTCATCTTTCTTCTTTGGGTCAATTCTCCTGTGCAACAGAATTCAACTCCGTTTATGTCCACTTAGGTGATGATTGGGGTGTTGAAACTATGTTCACATCTCTTATACAAACTAATGACCTTCGTTCCTTGAACGTGAAATGAAGACATTGGATAAACTAAAAGTAGGCGAAGTTACTTTTCAGGAGGCAGTGGAACCTTGACTTTGACCAGCCTGAGAATGAGTATTTGTCAGTGGACTGGTGATTTCCTGCCAGACTGTTGGTTTCTTAATGAACTCCTGGGTGCAAGGCTGGCTTTTTCTGGAGTTTAGTTTCAGCCCATGACTGACACTGGGGATATGTGTGTCCTGAGCTCCTGTCACAAGTCAGTGTGATTTCCTGCCTCTGCCCTTCACCAGCTGCATCTCCTGCCAGAATTCATTTTAGGAATAGGAAGATGGTGCTACTCTGTCTGCTTCCCCACAGCCAGGCAGAGTGCTGCAGCCTGACTCTGCACACACGTCCTAAACTTGAGTCAGTCTCAATTCTTATTTTCCCACCATGATCTGCTCTGTCCCTTGTAGTCTTTCTGGTAATTGAATTACAAAGGTGGAAAAAGATGAATTTACCTGATAGTGACTTGATCTCAGCTTTTATACCCCTATGTTCAAAAGGAGGAAGTGTAGAACCATCAGTTGGCTGTCTGCATCATTCAATTATTACTCAGAACAAAAGACTGATTCCAGGAAAGCAAGGTAAATAACTGAGAATTAGAGCATCTATAAACACTGAGAAGACTGAATAGGGAGCTTTCCTTTTGAAAACGACCCATCCTTATTAAATTCTCAGATATCGAAAAGTCAGAAGAAATACATGAGATGAAAGAAGCAGCATTTAAAAGAGCCGGACAGGGTAGATGCTTCGCTGCAAGCCCTACAGAACTTGCAGAGACTCCTGGAGAAGTGGGAGGAGTCAGTGCTTTGCTGGACCATCATCACTGCTACTGTGTAGCTTTCTGGAACTGTCCAGAAAGCTGCTGAAGGCTTAGCTCTACAGAGACAAAAGCATCCACTCAAAGGCAATGAGTACAAGGAGTCCAGATCTCCTGGTACTTCAGACTGCCAGTTTCAGGGATCACCTCTAATGGGATTGACCGGACAGTGTAGTTTTATTATGAAACTCACAAGAACAGGTCCTACCCTCTGATGACAGTGGCAGTGATTACACCAACTGCTCTTTAAGCTCACAGCTCTGCTCCTTCACTAGACTTTGCTCACTCTGGCTCTCTTTCAGCATCTCCTGCAAACCACACCATCTCCCACTTCAAGGTTTTCTCATTTCCTGTTACCTCCAAATGAAACATTCTTTCCCAATTTTTTATAAGGCCAACCACTTCATATCTTTTAGGCCCATACTCTTAAGCTTCACTGTGCCCTTTAGTTACCATGGGATCATTTTTGAATAGCAGATTCTGACCCTAGAGGTCAGAGACCTTTGGAGTTCCAAGCTCTGCGTTTGTCACAAACATCCAACTGATGTCAGTGTTTCGGGTACATGGACAACACTTTGAGTAGCAGGTCCCAGTTTTGGCTTTAACTATCACTGCGACAGTGTGGCTTTCCCTCGATGCCCTTCAAACAATCGTCCACTCCCAGATTCTTTCTGTGTCTATGTCTGTTTTACTTCCCACGTGGGACTTTTCAGAATCTGTAGCTGCTTATTTTACAGTTCGTTGCATGGTTTTATTCTGTCTGGTAAATGCAGACATCACACCTCATTAAGATAGTTTTCCTGTCCAAGCTTCAAAATTGTGTAAGGTTTCTAAAAATGATGAAGGCCAGACCCTAGTTTACTTGTCATTTCAGTTCCTAGATTGTTTTGCGCTAACTGGAATTCTTTGTTAAGAAGACAAGAATGTCAAACACTGATGATGTTCATGGTGATGCATCTTATAATTTAGAACTCTTTGGCGTCTATATTTCACTAACTGATTTTGTTCAGAATGAAAACACAAAATAAAAATGGGGTAATTATGTGAGTACAGATGCTAGGTTATCCATATATTTGGTTTTCTTTTCATGAAGATTGATAATGCTCTTAAAAGTATGAAGAAGATTTATCAAAGATAAATGGGATTGCTTAATTCAAAGGTTGATTATGGATTTCAAAAGATAAAAGTTAATAATCATAAAAGTTCATTTTTAAGAGATTTTTAACGTCATGATCATCTTTGGATTATTTTTTCGGGAAAAATGTAAGGAGCGTGTCAGAAGAGTGGACTAATAAACAGAATTTTTTTGAAAAAGTGCTAGATATAACAAAAACAAAATGTTACTCCTTTCACTAAATGTTCTTACTTAGGAAAACATGGTTACTTTTCATTAAAAAAATATGTTGCTTATGCTAACATACCATGGGCTTATAAGGACAATTATTAAGTATTTTTTAAATTCTTGTTTTAATTTATAATATAGTAGGTACCAATAGATATAACCTATATAAAACAAAGTACGGGGGCCACTAGGGATATTTTTTTTTATTTTATTTAAAGAGAAAAAAAACAGAAAAAGGGTAGAAATAATACATAATTTCAAAAAGAATAAACAATAAGAAATCACTAGTTGATAAATTACGTATTTTCCTCTTAGAAACAGTTGTTCAAAATTAAGGCATACAAAATGGACATTCAAACAGTGAGACTGCAAACAGTTCTGTTCAATGATCCAACAAAAAGTTAGTAAGATGGTTATCAATCCTACACACTTAAACAACTAGGGATTTGTTAAGAGTAAGAAGGGATCTCCAGACTGACAAGATTGAGAATTATTTCTATACCTGTCAGAGTTTGGAAATGGTCACATTTAGTTAAATTATAGGGACTATTATCTAACTTACATTCTCATTCCGAGGTATTCATCTACATACAGTGTTCTGAATTTACCCAAAGACATTGCTAAAGGTTTCTTGTGCATTTTAAAAACAATTTATGCTTGAAAAAACAAGCAATAATACAATGATTTGTTTTTACCTTAGAGAGTTCAGAGTTTCTAGATTAGAGTGACAATGAAATTTGATTTTGAGCCTGTTAATGGCTCAAAATCATATGCAGAAAGTGTTTTGTTATTTGTCAAACAATCCATAGTTTATTATGAAAAATTCTACCTACAAATCTGAACACTGAAATCCTAGAAATGTTAACACCAGCTTCAGTGACCAAGACTCTTATTCTGCGCATGAAATATTTAAACATTTTAGATCTCTTTTGGTATTTTGTAGCAGTTCAACTGGTAAAAGCTACTAGAAGCATTTTATTTTCCAGTATTTTTCACAGTTTAAATAGCTTCTGTGATTGGTATACCAAATGACTTGAAAAATTATTTTTGTTTTTGACCCTTCAAATATGCCTGAAGGTCTCAATGGCATCAAGAATTGAAACTCAAATGAAAATAAGAGATAAACAACTTTTTGGGCCTACAATGTTCACTAACCATGTCAGTGATTTGTAGACAGTGTCTTTAATTAAAGGGCCCATTAACACCATTTGATATGTGTTCTCTTCCTATCAGCGGATACAGTCACCAAGGCTGAAGCAAGTGCCCCTATTTCAACACCAAGCTGCTAATTCAGCCGTATCACATATATAAATACATGTGACAGCTGAGTCGCACATTTTGTGATTGACTCTTCATACCTGGTAATTTAATGGTCCCCATCGCTCCAGCCAGAAATGATTTTTCACAAGAGAAACCTCATGCTGAGCTTGCTCTTTCTTGGCTTTATGGTCTTTGGTAAAAGCAATAAAAACTCAGAATGTTGAAGAGCTGTTTTGAAAAGTCATCCTTTCATAAAGTTGGCCAAAGAGAGAGACAGCTGGAAGTGGGAATCAGAAAATGTAAGAACCTTGCAAGCTGGGCTCAGTCCCTGGTGGGCTTCCTCTTCGTGGGGTCTGAATGGTGAAATGACTTAGATCTTCCCAGCCATGATTTAAAACAAGGCAAATAAACAGGCTTATTCTGGGAGACTCGGTATTCACGTTAGAGCAAACAAAGCTAACTTGCTTCTCATTCAGATCTTATCTCAGCCTCTAATTTGTACAGTGAATCATCGCTTAACTTCAATTATTTTGCTGCATCTTCCCAGCTAGAGTATAGGCATCTTGAGGGCTAGGATTATGCCATAAACATTGCTGATTTCTTTCACTGCACCAAAGCCGTGTGTTACAGAGCAAGGATTTGACTTCAGTTTCAACCCTAGATTCACCACCCGATAACCAAATCACTTTATAGCTTAAAGCCTCATTTTTCTCACCTGCAAAATAGAAACAACAGGGCTCAGAGGTTTTTGTGAGACTTGGTGTAAGATAACTGCCTTAGTGGCTTTCCTCATTGACACAGTTTAAGAGAGGAGAGGTTTACTTTGGCTCACAGTTTGGAGAGGTTCAGTCCATAATAGGCTGGCTCTGAAGCACAGCAGCATGGCAGAGGGGCATGTCAGGAGCAGTCTGTGGCATGGCAGGCAGGAAGCAGAGAGAGGTGAAAGAAAGGGGGAATAAGAAGGCTAGACCCTTCTAGGCCACGCCCCAGTGCCCCTCTCCTCTGACCACCTCCCCACATCACATTTAGCTATAACACCACACCTCCCATGATCCAGACACCTCCCAAGAGCCTCATCTATGAACTCATGAAGCTTTAGGGGGACATCTAGATATAAACCATAGCAACAGCCTTTTAATAAATTATAACAGTTCTTATTAATACTCAAAAAAGCATGCATGATTCCTTATGGTTATTCATAAAAGGATTGTTGGCATGACAGGAGTGAAACGTCTAGTTCTTAAAAGTAAAAATGTTTTGTACTTCCTTGAAATGTGATCACAGTAGTGTCTTGTTTCCCAGACTCTCACCTATACACATGGAGTTGCTGACAAAAGCCCACCTCCAAGATATGAGCAAATAGAATTTTACTGATGCTTGTAATACATGTAAGATCTCAGTTAAAGTGAAAAACTTGTAATGATATCTACTTAAGAGGCTTTCTTCTCCAGTGACCACACCCTGCCCCAGCATTTTGGAATTGGAACTATTCATGGTTTGGGGCTAAACTATAATGGCGGTCACAGTTTAGTATCCAATTACAACAGAGTACATAAGATGTTTCTGTAGTTTTGATTGGTTGAGGAAGACTTAAGTATCCTAACTTGGAACATACATAATTTTTTTTTAAATGACCTGCCTGTGGGCAAAGCTACTGCATACTCATCAGTCATAGATTTTTCTGCTAAAAATTATCAGAATATTCTGCATTTGTGTACTTTTGTCCTATAATCTCAATTTTTTTAAATTTTTTCTTTCAGTCACTCTAGCTAACCAGTGCAAAGAAAAACAAAGTTTCAAGTCATATGGAATGCATGGGACAACAGGGTCAAATGAAAAGTGTATGATTGTCTCCATGATTTTATTTCTAATGGATGCTTTTCTACCAGTTTGACTGAATTCAGCTTAGATTGGAACTTTAGCGCTATTACCTCATGAGGTCTGCTTAGTATGTAAAAAAGAACTAGTCTGAGTAAAGTTGGTTCATTTTTGCCTATTAGCTGGAGCAGCTTAACTAATGTCAATGATAAGTTAAGGATGGAATCAAAAACTTGATTCCTAGGCCAAATTAAATTAAAATGATGTATAACGCTTGAAAATAAGAATAATAGCGAGTTACTTAGCACTACCTCCATTCTCAGTGTTTTAAGTGTTTTGGTGTGTGTTTGTGGATGTGTGGGCTGCACGGCACATGGTTAGGTCCTGCTACCAATCACCCCATGACCAGTGGGAAGCAGAGGAGCAAAGGAACTTAACTAGAATGTTCCCACTAGGAGTCCAGCCTCAGACACCAACTGCCTGACTGCGGTTTGTTCTCTACCTTGGGGTAACCCAGCACTTTTGTACTGGCAATATTAAGATTTTTTTTCTAACAATATCTACATAAGCAGCTCACCTTTGCCAAAAAGTAATGCATTCATTCACTCATTCTCTCCATTATTATTATTATTATTATTATTATTATTATATCTATTAAATCTCTCCTAATATAGTAAAAGTTTTCATTCACCTGAAATTTGCCTACCTCCCATAGATTACTAATCACTTGGTGGTAATGTTTCATGTTGTGAACTAAAAGACAGCTTTATTTCACACAGCAGCCACTTTCAAGAGAAAATATCGCAGATAACTTGTACAAGTTTTAGAAACAGATGGTTCAAGATTTGATTTTTTTCAGTGTATGCTCTACCACTCTAGAGGTCATTTTATTTTTATTTATTTTGTGGGGAAAAGGTAAAACAAAATTTCATAACAAAGTAGTAGGAGAATAACAATAGTTAATACATTACATGTTTTTTCTTTAAAGTAGTTCTCAAGATGCAAGATGTGGGCATAAAAATTTCTCCCAGAAATAGTAGCACAAATTGTCCAATTTAAAGATCTAAGAGACACTAATAATGTAACTGACTTGCATTTTTTCTTTTTGCCTTCTGTCCTGTCTCTCTTTCACTCATCCTTGCTCCTTTTTCCTTTCAAACCATTTCTTCCCATTTTTCAATATCTATTATACATTTTACACCTCATTTACCTTTTCAATTTCTCACACAAGGGACACAATACACAATTCTACATGTGAGCCCGATTTATTTTGCTTAGGAATATGGTTTCAAGTTGCATCCATTTACTTATCAAAGTCTCAAATTTGCACTTCTTTATGACTGGGTAGTACTCCATTGTATAAAAATACCACATTTTAATCTGTTCTTTAGTTAATGAGCATTTGGGTTGTTTCCAAAATTTAGCTCTGACAAATTGGGCTACTGTGAACATGGTTGTGTATGTAACGCTGTGGCTCAGGCGCTCATTTTAATGGAGTGTTGTTTATTGTCCAGAGGTTTAGCGTGCATTACTCCTCATTCTAAGCCTGTGTAGCAGATGGTATCAGGCAGCTGTATAGATGAGAACACAGGGCTTGATAGAGGGAGCGGTCGCTACACAGTTAAGGGCCACTCTAGAGTCAGAGCCCAAGGTTTCTAAACTGAGTTACATCACTTCCGCTAAGAACTAAAAGGCAGTCTAAGAGGTGAAGCCCAAAGCCATTTACTCCAACTCATTAGCCTCTAGATGAAGAACAGAGTTCATAATAGCTAATAGTCATGAATAATGGTAAAGTGACATTATAAATTATCTCTGTAGTGTATTCCTAATTCCTCTCCCCTATTAGCTAAATAATTGATGGTAAATGCTGCAGTGATGTTTTTCTAACCAAAAGTTTCTAAAAATCCAACCTAAAGCAGAGAAAAGTATAGAGAATATTTTTTTTAGAAACCTGAGGTAGGTACTGTTGTTTTGTTTCAAATAGCATCACTCCCAGTAATGTCATGGATACTGATCGTGTGTGACATGAACACAAGTCATCTAGTATTTGCATGTAACTGACATGTCTGTGTGTTTAAATGCTACTCTTGCAGTATTTGTAAAGCCTTGTGACTCATCACAGGACAGACAGAACCTACACCATGCAGGTCTTGGTGACAGAGTTGGCACAGTTAGTTACAGCATATGGACCCTACCCACACCCTGGAAACTGGATCTGAATTTTAGCAAGTGCTCCTGGTGATTGTATGCACACTGAAATTTGGGGAGCACCATTTTAAAGTACTTTAAAGTTTCTTTGCAACTTTATTTTTGCTTCAAACTGTACAATTACACAGATAAAACTTCTAAAACAAAAAATAATCTTTGATTTATTTTTTCACCTCATTCTAAATTCCAGTGAGTACCTGATTGTACATCATAACTTTTTATGCAGAAAATTATGGAGACACATCTTTTTGAATTTTTAACAAGATAGCTGTCAATAGGATCAGCTGGTATCATAGGTTTTGAGTTTAAATTTGAATTTAAATACACATTTCTCAGAGAACATTGAGAAATGTGTATTTTACACTAACGGGCTCTTTGTAACCCAAGGATGTAAACTAGTTTCAGACTCTTTAAGTCATTAATTCAGCATAGCCCACTATGTGGTAATGGTGTCTTTTAGATGCAGGAAGAAGTCCTCCCTTTGCAGAATAGTATGTGATTGTACAGGAACAGGGAGATACACTGTTTCCTACTGTATGCTCACTCGGCACGCAACACTTCCGGTTCTAGAATGGGTAGGGTTTTCCCACACCAAACAGTTCCCCAGGCTCTCTCTGGACATTAGCTGAGTGTCCTACAGTGTAACTCAGCTCTGACACATCTGTCTGGTGTTGCGATCAGAACCCACTAGTATAAGTCACAGTCCTGTAAGACTGCCCTTCCTTTAGAGGCAAATCACAAGTCCAGAGCTCAGGAATTTTTGAGTGACCGACTGTATATAACCTGGGGATTCCTATGACTCCTGTCTCAGGCCCAGTCTTTCAATGGAATGGCTCACGGAAACCAGGGAAACAAGTCACCTGTGTATTGTAAAGGATATTTCAAAGGGTATGGAAGAGCAAGCATGGGAAAGGTTTGTAGGGGAAAGTGTTTGAGAAAGGGTGCAGAATTCTCACACCCTCTGCTCCACCACACCTCCTCCCCAGGGGCTTTGAGAGCCTTCTTATGTAAGCCTGATGGAGCACATCATTGGCCTTTGGTGATCAACTCACTCTTCAGCTGCTTTTCTGTTCCCATAGGTCAGGGGTGGACCTGAAAATCCAACCTTCTAATCACATGTTGGTTCCCCTAGCGAGCAGCTCCCACTCGAACTAAAGCTATGCAAAACCCCTCCAAAGTCTCCTCGCCAGTATACAAAAAGACATTTATTTGGAAATGCCAAGGCTTTTAAGAGATTTGTACTGGCAACTGGTTCCATTTAAATATGCATTTCTTATTTAAAAAACACAATATCACAGTGACCAGTAAAATGACCAGGCAGCATGATTCCTGCTTGTAAGCCCAGCTGAGGCAGTAGGGTCTCTAGTTCAGGCCAATCTGGGCAACTTAGCAAGACCCTGTCTCAAACTAAACACATACCATGGGAGGGGGTGTAGCTCAGGGGTAAAGCCCCTACATCCTGGGTTCAGTTCCCAGTAGGAGGGAAAGAAAGATCATGCAACGTGACACTGACTGAAATGTTCTTAATTGACAATGAAAAAAAATTACGATTGTCCTGCAAAAGATCTTTAAAATCTTTCATTGTACCACTAAACACTCTTGCTGTAGGTTATTAATATACAGGGAATGAACAAATAAGGAAACTAATATTTATCTAGTACATTGTGATTTTAAGCGTTAGGGATATTGCACGTTAATTAAAAAAAAAAAACTTGTCAAGATTAGTGTGACTGGTCTTGCCTTTTTTATTGTTTGTTTGTGTATTTGTTGGGGGGTTTTTGGTACCAGGAATAGACCTCAGGGCCTCGCACTCGCCGCTGAGCGATGCCTCAGCCCAGGCCTTCTTTTCATTATGTGTGTTACAGTACAGAGGGAATATCTTTTCTGTGCCTCACTGAATTTCCATCTTCATTTTAAATTTCAATCAGCTTCTAAAATTGTATCCTTTGTGACTTTGGTGTTGTGAAATGTCTTGGAGAGTCCCTGTAATGGGGAATTCGTTGTTGCTGTCACTTCCTGTGGGACATTTTCATCCTCTGTCACAACCACTTTGCTCATTTTGTGCCTAAGTTGGCCCTCACCGTGTCCCTCTGGCAGCCTACCTGTGCTTCTCTAATAGCGACAACATCAACACTCTCACAGCCAGTGATCACCTCTCTTGTGTCCCATTTGAATCCTGCAAACTTATTTGCACAAGGCACTAAAAGTTTCTACTGGGCTGCGTGCGTCTGACGTGCTGTTGCTCCCTGCCATGAGGCTTCAGTACGTTCCTTTTTATGTTTCATGCTATATTTCATCCAGAACTCAGCCAGTGACTCTGCATGGTCGCCAAGTGCAGCATGGGTACTCTCTTCAAAAGTCTGCGTAACATAAAAGGTTTTAAAAATTGCAGTAACTCTGTGGTCCATTGGCTGGAGCAATGAAGTTGTGCTTGGTAATAAACAGGAAGTTATCATATTTTCCTTTAAATCCCCCAAGAGAATTAAGCTGACCAAGAGCATTAGCCAGTAGGTAGTAGTTAAATTTGAACAGTCAATTTTTTTTGGCCTTTCGTCTGTCTGCTGATGGCCAGGTGGGGACAGATGTGCATGGCTGATCAAGGACAGATCACTGTGCCCCGTCACTGATCATGAAGTGTGTCTGCTATTCACATCATGGTCTGTGGGCAGAGAAAACCAGTCATGCCTGATGTAGCTCCTCACCGTTAAAATACTGAGTCGCTGGAATCTTGACACATGTGGCTGGGAGATTATGTTACTTAGTGAAACAAGACAACTGATTATTTTTACACGGAGGAACTGCACCAAGTGATTGCTTTACTCTGATTCCAGACCAACTTTCAACAGAAAGAAAAACAATCAAAAACTGATATTTTAAATTACTTATCTTCAACTTCAACTTTTCAGTATTTATTTTATTTTTTATTACATTTCCCTCATAAGTTTATGACCACTTGCTGAGTTTGTAACTCCAAGCTATTGGTGGAAACTTACTTTGTGCCATTCTACAAAATTTATCAAGTATAGGCTGGGGATTTAGCTCAGTGGCATAAGTACCTGCTTTGCAAGTGCAGTCTTTAGTTCGAGCCCTGATACAAAAAAAAAAAAAAATCATCAATTGTAAGTGTTAGGGTCTTCTTTAAGAACACAGTGACAAGCCAGGCATGATGATGCACGCCTGTACTCCTAGCACTTGAGAGGCTGAAGCAGGAGGATCACTGCAAGTTGGAGATCAGCCTGGGCTACAAAATGAGTTCAAGGCCAGCCTGAACTGCATCGTGACACCTTATCTCAGACAAAAAAAAAAAAAAAAAAACCACAGTGATTCTACATTAGTGAGTCTACTGCTCATGTTGATTTGACACAGACACCCATGTAAGTCACACAGCTGTGGTCACCTGCCACTGCAGGAACATGACCACTCCTGCGTGTGGGTCTCAAAGGATTTAAAAAGCAGGTGTAGTTGAGTTCACTAATAATAAGGGAAATTTTATTGGACATGTATTTTGTGAAAGGCAATGTGATGAGTTTTTTTCTTTTACTTCTAAAAATTTTATTTCAATAAAAATCCCCCTCAGATTTCTCTTACTTTGAACATACTTTGATGAGTTCTTAAGTCTTTCATGAAATTATTACATCTTCACTACAAAACTACAGATACTGTGGCTTGGGGAGAAGATAAATGCCTTGTCTCTGTAAAAGGAAAAACTGCCCCTTAAGCAGGGTTGGCCTCCCTGCTGAGTACTGCTGTGTTCACCACAGCTAGTTCTAGCCGGCTGAACTGCTTAGGGTCACATAGCCGAGGGGCATAGGTGGATCAAACCAGACTCAACGCAGGAATGCTTCTCTGGCCACCGACACTGGGGCTTGGTTTGCCCAACCACACAGACTTGTGAACTACTGCCACCCTTCCCATTACACAAATTTGCTACCCTTCATGAGCAAAGTCGTCATCATGACCCCCGCCATCCCATCCTGTTGTCACATCCCCTTACTCGCCCGCCCAGCCTCCCTTGGGGAATCCTCTCTCTCTCTCTCTCTCTCTCTCTCTCTCTCTCTCTCTCTCTCTCTCTCTCTCTCTCTCTCTCTCTCATATCCCTTTATCTGGAAGGTAAATGAAAACTGTTTTGTTTTTTCACCTAGCTGTGGTGACCCTTGGTTTGTTTGCTGATACCCTCATACATCTAGCAAGTGCCAGAGCTGGGAGACAAAGCCATTTTTCCCACTAAACTCCTGTGTTCAGTTTCCATGTTAAATTGTTAATTACCTGACAGGAGCAAACCCATCCACTGTAGCGAGTTCCAGTGTGCAGAGGAAGAGGGAGCTCCCACTGCAGTCCTCTTCCTAGAGCTTGAAGTCATTTTTCTCCGTACAGTGGCAGGCTCCTCACCCTCCGGAATTCCTTCCTATTATAATAATCTAATACTAACAGCACCAACAGTGTAATAATAGGAACAGCACCACCAATCGCAATTTAATTATAGCCAGGGTTCACCCTGTGCCAGGGTCTGTTTGTTCTCCAGCCATCTCAAGTCCGGCCTTGAGGTGTCTCGTTTCCTTGTGAAAACTGCGGAAAACTTCAGCTCCTTCCTGTAAACCTGGGATAAAGCAGCTGAGTGTGGGCAGGTGACAAACTGTGTCCATGGGGGGGGGTAGTTTCTGTTATTTGTCATGAAAGACTCCAGGCCCAGGGTGGCCAGGTTTGAAAACGGCACTAGGATCTAGGTCATAAGGTAACATCGAGTACTTTTTATGATACATCATAAAGCAGACAAAACACAGCCCCTGTCCCCGGCTTCTACTGCAGACCTGCGGGCTGAGAGACAGGGTCCAGTCACCGCGCCGCTGTGTCTGTGTTTCAGCCCTGGCTTCGCTATTTTGTGTGGCTTTGAGAAAGTGAGCCTCCTTAGAACTCAGTTTTCCTATCCGTGAAATGGGTGTTTAAATGGTAGCTATGCCACAGAATTGTTAAAAGGAAGAGATCAGTATTTTCTTTTTTTGAACCTCTAAAGTGCTTATAAGATACCTACCACTTCATTCGTATTTTGGTTTTGTGTTTTCCTCTTTGTCTTCCTTGAGCCAGCCCTTCTTCCTACCCGGTTCCAATTTCGGAGACTTGGCATAAGGTCGTGTGCTCGAATAGGACTATAAGTGACTCCTGAGTTATAAACACAAACGAAAAAAACCCCACTTCTCTCATTTTCAGTGGTTTGTTAAATAGGGGTTGCATTAAGACAGGTTGAGAATTAACCTGTGTTATTTTACTGTGTTAAAGGATTTTTATGATGATGTGAAACCACTGGGCTGAACTGGTTAAAAAAATTAGTTTGTATAATATTATGCAGGCCCAGATGGGTAACTTTTATTGTTGAAATTTAATATGAGCATTTTTCAAAGCTTGCTTTTCAGAATGTCTAACTGGTTGTTTAATTTTTTCAGTTTATCCTTATTAGAAGAATTTGACTGTAGCTGTAATGAGCTGGAGTCTCTACCTTCTACTATTGGCTACCTTCACAGTCTTCGAACACTAGCAGTTGATGAGAATTTCCTTCCAGAATTGCCCAGAGAAGTGAGGAACAAACTTGTCTTCTATCAGTTAACTTTGAAGGAAACTTTTGAAATGAAATCCAAACAGATGTAGTGGCAGTAGAGCCTATGAGCCGAGATGTTGTCCTTCTGTCTATATAAATCTATGTGGAAGGGGGTCACAGGGGGTGCTTGCATGCATTTGGGTAAATTATTCTATTTTAAAAGACAGGTGACAAACTCTAATATTTAACCCAGAAGATTGCATGCAAAGAATAACAATCAAATATTATAACTTAATCAATGCTAAAGGAATAAAATTTTGTATCATTTACTTTCTATGTTTTGCTTTTAAGAACAATTATAAATAACATTTTGAGATGATGATATTTCTATTTTTGAAGTAAAAAGGGTTTTTGCTTTAAATATGTTTGCAAGGTTTCATATTGCATTATAGTAGTACTATTTTAACTTCTAGACCCACCCAGAGATTCTGTTAATTTTTGTCTCTAAATTGGATTTCACTTATTAATGTTAAGGGAAAAAAGCATGAAATATATTTTCAATTTAATAATGAATAGTAATGATGGAATAGTAATCAATATATCATTATTTTGGAGCCAAAAGTTATGAATAAAAATGACAAATAGCATTGTAATGTGAGGAAAAATTAGCTTTGCCAAGAAACTGTCAATATTTCATTTTATGAACATGAATACTCTCCTATTATAAGTGGCTAGATTAGTACTCACTTATGTAGAAAAACTGTGATTTATGAAAACAATTGTGTCAGCAAGTATTTTACTACGATAATTAGTAAGAAAGTGCTTCTTTCTTAATATGTAAAAGAAAATGAGATATCTGTTGCTTTACTATCTAAAAATATACACATATTTTAAAAAGCAAGGTTACAGAAATAAGGCAATGTGTATTTTACACTTGATTTTAGCCAAAAGACCGAGAAGTTGTAAGACATACACATTTTAAAAGATAGTTGAAAGTCATAAAGAAGTCTGAGTTAATTAAAATGGTTTATAAATTTTAAAAATTATGTAGAATGGCATATTACTGTGGTTCTTGACTTATTTTGTCCCTTTGGCTACCCATAGATTGGAAGCTGCAAGAATGTAACAGTGATGTCTCTCCGCTCCAACAAGCTGGAATTCCTTCCTGAAGAAATTGGACAGATGCAGAAACTGCGAGTCTTAAATTTGAGTGACAACAGGTATCTTTGCAACATTTCATAATTGTATGTTGGGCATCTACTGTCATCTAGTGATTGCTGTTGTCTACAATTTTGGAAACATTTTCTGTATCGTATGAGGTATATGGGATCCAAATACATATGCTTTCTATAGAGAATGCAGGGTAAATTTTTTCAAAAAAAATCTTTCTACTTTTTAATCTTTGATTACATTCAAATCACATTACATCATGCATTAAATTTATATAATTATAATATAGATAATAACACAAACAGATACCAAAGCCCTTCTGATTTGTAGGAAGCATAGTTCTAGGAAGACATGGGAAATAATTGCAGTAAAAAGCTGAAAAAGCTATTTTCTGATTAGTAAAGTATGCTAATAAGTACAAATAGATTCACATGTATGTGTTGTGCACACACATGTATTTTCACATATATATTCCAACAAGTCTGCTGGATAATATGTATATGTTGACCCCTCCCTAGTGCTAACAAGAATATCGCTAGTAAGGTATTACCCAAAGGTCCTAAAGTTTGAATATTATAGAACAGCTGCTTAGCCATGTGCCAAACACAGTGAATAAAAATAGAATAGGCCTTTCCCTCAAGACTAAACTGTTCTACTGGTAGTTGGGTAAGAAGAGAAAGGAGACGTCTGCAATTCTTCTTCGTTTCCACCTTCTCTGTAAATGATAAGCATCCTCAGGTAGAAAAAGGAAAAAGAAGACATTGACCAGAAATAACTAAATTGATAATGTGAATGCAGCACCACACGCCTAAACTCAGAATTTTCAAGAAGGTTTTATCAGACAAGCGATGTGTGAGGAACTCAGAGACCTTGTGCTGCAGGTGTCAAAACCAAGCTGTAGGAGATGTTGAGGAATACTCACAGCAGTTCAGGATGAGCAGGGAAACTCTCCTTTGTTAATAGCTCATTTAAGGAAAGAGTTGTGTCATTTTCAAACATCATTCTCTGAGTGCTTACTTGGTATTGCCACATAACAGGAATAAAGCTTTTTTATCAAAAGCTATGGGATTTTATTTATAAATTTGGGGTGGCGAGGAGGCATCAAAGCTTTGTGTGCTATACCAGTGTCCTTTCCTCTTCTGATGAGGATAGCAGACTGGAAAATGAGGGAAAGATACTGACTGAATATTGTGTCTGACTTTCAACAGGACATTTTTTCCAAATCTTTCCATCCATATGAATTAGACTAGAAAATACCGTCATGAAGATGTCATGAGCAGTTGTCTTCCTGTGTGATTCATTTGCAATCCCTAGTGGAATCATTACTGCTAACTCGGAGAGGGGATTCTCCTGATGGGCTATAGAATTCCTCTCCTAAATTCTTGGCCTCCCAAATTTTTCATTGGTAACATGCATGACTGGATAGAAAGTATGCTTACCAAATATTACAACTGGTCCATAACTAGAACTGCTAATGCTTTGGAGTTACTTACTCAACAAATACAGCACACTTGAGTACCTTGCCAGACATACTGCCAAGTCCTAGGGCAAAAAATACAAATAAGACATTGAGGATCTGACAAAATAAGAGCTTTTAACTATTTTATCATGCCAAAAATACATGCTTCACTGATCCTCTATTACAGTGACTAGAACATAAAATGAAGCCAACGTAATATTTTAATTGGTGGATCAATTAATCAAAGCTAAAAATCAATGATCATTTAGAAAAGAGGTCAAAGTTAACCATTACCATTAGATAATGAGCTTCTAGGAGAGAAGCTGAAATTAAAAAAATCTAAGGGCATTTTTTAAATTTAAAATATAATAGACTTTTTAGGTTTGATATTACATATTAATATATGTTAACTGTGCTGACAGTTGTTGTTTGTGCAGTATATTCCACATTTAAGGTACAAAATATAGGACATTTGTGGAGGTCACTAAAAAATCCAGGAAAATAAAACATTTTATCCTTCTCTAATAGTCTCTTTCTTTTCCTCATATTCCACTTTTATGACCAGTGATTTACTGTGGATGTTGTACTTTATTCTGGAGAGTTTTCCCCTCATAAAATTTAGATGCAGCAAAATTGACTTTCTGCATCAAATGTATTCCCATATAATGTGAAAAAATGTCACCCATAATTGGACTTACTTCACAATTTCTCAGGTAATTGAATTCAAATAACTACAAATTAGAAACAACATTTATGGAAATTTGGTTTAAAGTTGAGTTGTAATTCTACCAAAAAAAAAAAAAGAATTGGAATGTAATTTAATTTCTTTCAGTCTTTGTAGTCTTATTTATATTTTACAAATATTTATTAGTTCAGAAAGAATATTATGTTCTTCTTAAAGTTATCTATCAGACACATACTCAATACTTGTATTGGATATCAATCTCTTTTTATATTTATTAAACTATTTGAAAGTATTTAGCTGCTTTTGCATGTAGAATTAATTCATTACATTCTTGTAACATTTTCACTACCATTATCAAGATACCTTTATCAGCTAGGATTCAAATACACAAAGACTTAAGAAAATTTTCATTCCAACCTAAACCAAAAATATTTCTCTCTGTTCGGACGTGAACATGGAGAAATTCACAATGAGTTTCCCTCCCGTACTTGTCTATGCTACTTGCTGTGATGACTATCTGTTCTGGTAAGTTGTGGGATCACAATTAAGGTAGACATATGGCCATGAATCCCCCAAGTACTAAAACCAAAGCTAAATACTTAATTTTGCTTGCATAGCAAGGCTGAGACCAAACTTCACATCTCCAAAATGCTATTTTTAAAGATTCCTTCTTTGAATATCTACTATATGTTTTACAAACAGTAAAAGAACAAGTGGACTTTCTGGAGGTCAGCATACCACTGAGGACTGTAATTTATTTAGCATTAAGAGGGACCTACCCCTCCCTTCATGGAATTTAGTCTCATAAGCATACCAGATTGTCACCAAATAATCACAAAAATAAATGATAAATGCTGCAGTGTGCTCCACGAAGGGAAATACAAGGTACTTTGAGACTAGATTAAGGAAAGTAGCTTAAATGAGAATTAGGAAAACTCCCATCCAAAAAAAGGCATTTAAGCCAAGAGCTAAGGACTGTGCAGGATTTGTGCAGTGAAACGTGGTACAGAGAGTGTGCCCAGCAGCCGAGGGCCTGGCTGGTCTACCCAGCAGGCGGGGAAGGGCCAGTGTGCTGAGTCTGGAAGATGCAGCAGAAGCAGCTACTTGAAAGAGTTTTTAGGGCCTGAGTGCATAGTAACAGAGTTTTTTAATATTATCCAGCTATGGTGTTAAGCATTTGAACAGTTACAGAGATTTTCTGGTTTTAAACATTGTTCAGGTTGACCAGTGAAAAAAAGATTAAAGAGGAAACTTACATCAACACAATAGGTATTTTAAACAAATTCTTAGAAATGAACCAGATAAATCTTCACCTCTGCTATTAGAATTTTCTTATCTTTGCAGATTGAAGAATTTACCATTCTCATTTACCAAACTTAAAGAGCTTGCTGCATTGTGGCTTTCTGACAATCAGGTAAAAAAATAAAATAAAAACACTTGCCTGGTAGATTTTTTGTTTATTAAGATGAACCATATTTGAAACCGAATTACTAACTTTTTCACAATGCCATTGACAAATACTACAGAATACAAATTTTTATCCCATGGAAGTGATATGTTTGTGAAGATACCAGTTTAAGCATTGTTGGAGACAAAACAGTACTATAATCTCTGCTCCTTAAAATACTTACATTTAGTGTCAATTTCATCATCAGAGATCATTTTCATAGTTTTTTGCCCCTGATGGGACACATATGTCCTGAGAGGATGGACTTTAATTGTATCTCTGAAGGCAAAGAATAAAACCGTTACCACAATCCCCACCAGGGCAAATTATTATCTGCTATGTTCTTTTTTCTTCTTGTGCTTTTAATTAGAATCAATTTAATACTTAAACTTTATTCCAGAAATTTTCTGATGTCTTTTGGAAACTGTTATCAGCATTTTCTGTTTTTACATTATTCTCTACATTCATGGAAATAGATTATAATTGAATTAGTAATTGAGTACTAATGAATAATTTTATTACATGAAAGATATTAAATAATTGGAGACATCTGATTTGCTTCCCAAAGAATTGGAAATGTGTAATTTTCACATAGTTCATTAGTCTTTTTTCTTTGTTTCTAAAATTTTAAAATACAAATGAGCAAATGAAAAAAATCCATCTTGAATTTAGTTTATCATTATTTTGAGTATAACAATAGCATTACTACTAAATGAATTGTTCATATTTATGGCTTTTGGGCTACTTCTGTGAAAATTAAAAACAACTTCTCCAAAATGCAAACTTGAAAATAATGTTTGATTTTCTAGTCGTTATAACATTTCCATCAACTGACTAAAAACTTAGATTATCATTCACATCTTATCAATAAACTAAAAATTTTTCACAATATCAGTATGTCATTATAAATAATTTCTAGAATCCATGTGACTGTCCTTCATGAAATAATCCCTTCTACAGTCTTGCATTGTTAAAAAAATTGCTTTACTATCATGATTTATTATTCTTGTGTGAGAACAACAGAACAATGACTGCACCATTTAACTTATTTTTAAACACTGATTTAACGTGTTTTGGACTAAATTTCATGAGAAAAGCTGATATTCCAAATCCCATTTTGGCTTCACTCTGATTCATAAGTATCATGAAATAAGCAGATTTTTCATCCATTAGATACTATGATCATTTCCAATACATTTCTAGCATATAATATACAAATTCTAAAACCACCTCTCATGTAGTATTTCTGAAATCAAATTAATAACAGAATAAAGTATGAGCATAAATATACCACAATATATCAGATATTTTTTAACTGCTTGTCAATATATAGACTGTCTTTACTTACAAAAATGTCTCTTTAATAAATGTTTATGTTTTATCCTAACTGAACTCATAGATGATCTTGCATAGTATGAATCTGACAAACTCCATTTGTCCTTCCAAGGCAACAGCCCATGAAAATGAGTAGGCATATAGAACTGTTCAAAAAGCTAACGTAAATTAAAACAGTTTAATGTTTTCTCAGAATCAAAACTTGCATTGCTCAGTTGAATAGGTTTTGGTAAGTTTTGTGTTAAATGGGTATAATACAGAAGAAAGAAACCTCATTATGAAAATCTTAGAACTTGAAAATATTCCTCAACAAGGGTCTTCTTTTATGTTACACTTTCTCACTCCATTTTTTCACTCGATTTTCTTTTGATAGTTCATTTGTCTCGGTGAGAGCAGACTGTCTATTGACCATTACCGTGTCTGACACTGATAGTCTTCCTGTTTGCACTTGTATTCATCTAATTTATATGTTCTTGGTTTCCAGTCCAAAGCCCTTATCCCTTTACAAACAGAAGCCCATCCGGAAACGAAGCAGAGGGTGTTGACTAACTACATGTTTCCCCAGCAACCTCGTGGTGATGAAGGTAAATTGTCAGTAGAAATTCTTCTGTCCTTACAATGACTAGGGATAAAAAGAACAGTCATGTCCTGATCTCCATCCAGCGGGGCTGACTCACGGACAAGCCCATAAACATAATCACGCAACACATACCTGTCACTGGGGAGTTTAAACAGGAGTCTCTGCACTATAATATTTTAAGTAAGGGTCCAGAAAGAAAACGTTTCTTCTTTATAACTGACACAAAAATGATGTTGACATTTGGAAGCAGCTGCTTTCCTCGTTGGATTGCACCACTAGGGCTGATGGACGAATGGTACGCAGCCAACCTCAGTGAGCTGATAGCAGCCAGAGCCTAGGGAAAGCTCATCAGGCCACACCCTGTTCACTCATGGTCTTCACATAGCTACAACCTTCAGTCCAGTGATCTAGGGCCCAGACTAGGGCTAGGAGTTAACCATAAAGCAACAAGTTACAAATGATGACCATCTTTTCATTTTCACGTTGAATGTCCCTGAATATGTCAACTATGATAGAAATCCTTTTTTAACAACCTAAACCTTTATAAATAATTCTATCTTCTCTCCTATGACCACATGGTTCATAAAAACTTTTCAGGGGCTTTCTCCTCTCCTACCACTGGAAACTCAGCACAGCCTGCTTGGCCCAAGCCTGCTCCCTCTCAAGTCATAGATCCCAGTAATTCCAGAAAGAATAAACCCACTTTTACTATAGATGTGGATTAAGTCCATTGGCTGGCTTAAAAGAGACCAGTTTGTAAAATAGACCATTTGCTTGAGCATGTCTTATTTTCAGGAGTAATTATAATAAATAACTTTGACTTCCAAATACAAGTGAACCACATAGAGATAGTTTGATATTTTTATTCTAATTTTGACTCCCAGAAATAGTAATAATTCATTTTCATATATATTTTTCAGACTTTAATAAAATTGATCTTTTGAATATATGAAAAGAAAAGCTGCCATGTTTACTGACATAAGAAATCTTAAGGGAGGACTGTGTTTCATTCACATAGCTTTATTCAATGTGTTTTCATGGTAATATCACTAGATTATCAAAATAGTTCATTTTCACAGAATGTAGGGAAAAATGAAAAGTGTTTCAGATTCATGGTCATTTCTGAGATCCAGTCTCACAGATTAAGTCCCTAATTTTTCTAGGCTGTGAGATAGGTGTAGTCAAATAAGACATCCTGTGAAAGAATTTGCATTTGCCTACTTAGTTTTTGGTTTGCTTGCTTGTTTTTGTTTTTCCTTTGAGGAAAGAAAAGTTGCTAATTGAAAACTTTTCCTGAACTTCAAGCAAGTTGACTTTCTGGTTTGTCAGGCAGGAGCACAATTAATGAGTTTTCAGAATCCATTACACTAAACAAAGAAATACCACAAAGGCTGTCTTTTGAGAAAGAATTTAGCCCAAACTAAGTTCTTTTATTGTTTGCATGAAATCTTCACAACTACATTGCTAACAAACTATTACCATTAGCCAACATTTTGATATCAATTAAAGATTTATAAGGCATTTTCCCTGTTAATTTCAGACACATTTAAACTAATTGAAATCTTAACGTTAAAGACTGAATCTTCTCCCTGTTCTCTACCGTAAAAGGGAGTTCCCCTGTACTGCACACACTACAAACTTTTTGTTTGGTTCAAAAGATGAACCAAAAAAAAGTTGCAGCCTTGGGTACTTTATTCCATAATCAGCATGCTATAGTAGCTTTTATTTTTTAGAAAATAAACTGAATGAGGGTTTAATGGTTACACGTGGGGGCTCTGCAATCATGTAGACATGGAATGGAAACCTGCATTATCCCCAGAAAAGCTGCATGACTTCCGGCAAATGTTGGAAGACTTGTAGTTCCCTCATTAATAAAATAAGGATGATACCAGCACTGCTGTTATGCTGCTATGATAAAAATACTTTCTCTAGCTGTCTAATAAAAAATACTTTCTTATCCAGTGGAAACCCCATTTCTGGCATTAAAAACCTTCCCAGGCCCTTTGTCCGACTTACAAAGAACAAATTTGAGTTAAGATGTTACAAGGATAAGATGTTGTAACAAATATCACGGGGATGGTATTCCTTTGGTCATTCTTCCCTTCTTCCTTTCTCATTTCCCCTCTTTCCCTCTTTCTATTTCTCCTCCACTGTCTTTATTTTTGTATTCGTTTGTAGTACTTATCCCTAGTTTTTGTGTAGTCTATCAAGTTCTATGGGTAACACTCTATGTGTAAAATAAATAATAAATAAATCAGCAGTAACGCTTTGGAATCTAACTGTAGATTTCCAGTCAGACAGTGACAGCTTCAATCCTACATTGTGGGAAGAGCAGAGACAACAACGCATGACGGTTGCCTTTGAGTTTGAGGACAAAAAAGAAGATGATGAAAATGCTGGGAAAGTTAAGGTGAACCTTTTAGCTTTTGTTTCTCTTCTCTTATGCCTTGAGTTGGTCCAGAGCTATTATTCAAATAGATTTTGCAATAAATTGAGTCAGCTCTGCTGGAAGGTCAGGTCCATCTGGTCTCCTGGCTCCTTTCTGGGCAGCAGGCTGGTAGTTTGAGAAGCACTGGTATGCTTTAGAATGACAGCAAGGTCCCAGTCCTGACTCAGAGTGTGACTGCCACCTCTTCCACACAACACAGCAATGAGAGAGATTCAAGCTGGGGAGGAGCCACAGGCAGTGAAGTCTGAGCAGTGAACTTTGTTCCACAGGTGCTTTGCTTCCTCTTTGGCACAGCAGGAGTTTGCTTTTAACACTAAGCAAGCATCATGCAAACTGAGGCCAAAGCACACCTTTACAAAAGAGCCAACTGACCAGCAGCGGTACAGTGGTGCTAAATCTCTGAAAGTTTTTGTCTCTTTGACCCCTGAGAAGAATCTATGAATTTCCTTAAATGTGAGGACAAGTGTTAAGGTGAATTTCTACTGACAGATGGTGTTTCATAAGGAAAAGAACTCCAATTGTTCCCTCTACACCAAAGTGTATTTTTTAAATATACTTTGTTGGCATTAATCTAAGTCACATAAAGGTTGGATTCTAAAAAAAAATCTCTATTTTTCCATTGTTTAAATTTCCTAATACCATCAGAATTGATACAGATTTTATTATCACCTGGTTTTCATGTTGTTATCATAGCAACATCTTGAATCTCTCACTAATTTTTTAATATTATTTGTGTGTGTTTTCCATTGTGAATACTAACAGCCCTTATTCTTGGTGACTAATTACCTAAGTACTTGTATATGCATCCTATTACTAATGTAGATTGTGATGTGTTCTATGTCCCCTCTCTCCCATATTTTCTAAATGTTATTTCTAAACCATTATCTCTAGAACCTTACTAGAATTAGTAAGGTAATTGAACATTTACCAACAATGCCTACTTATGTCATTACAGAGAACCCAAAATGGATTCCTGAATCCAAAATGACTATCTCTGTTAAAGATTTGGGATTAAAGCAATGTTTCTGAATGGTTGGTTAATGCCATCTACACCCAAAGACCTTCTTTTTTCTTAAATTTGTGATTGCCTAGGGAAAAAAATTATGCTAAATTAAAAACTAACTAACCAACCAACCTTTGGAATGTCTCAGTTCCTCTCTGAAGGATTTCATTTGCTAAATCTAGAACCAATAGGCGATGTATTCTATATTGGACCATTGATTCATCTTTATATTTCATGGAATTGTCAAAAACAACATGCTTTTTCTTAAACAAAACCTATGTACAAAAATGATCCAAAAAACAATGCATTCAAATATGCTCTGGTATATGTGTCAATGAAAACAGAATATAGTAAATGCAGTTATTTAGAAGCCCTGTTTGTGTGTTGTGATTAGATTTGTTGATAATCAGAGTAGGTTCATTATACTTTAGAGGGTCTTGTCTTGATATTTACTTGCATTTGGTATATTCATATTTTGGTAAAACAGTATGTTTTATCCAAAATCTCGAACCACTTGGCTTTGACTAATTTGAATATTTCCAATGCCATTGGCCATTGGACAAATTAGAGCACAAACAAACTTCTAAATAAATCATCATGGAAATATGATGAATGGAATAGATTGAAATTTTACACGAAATCAATCACACTCCTCTGGTTCATGACGTGTATGTTAAATTTAGCCCCACTTTATCTTGAACTTACCTGAAATCCAAAGCAGAACCGGTGGCCTACGCCACCCACATCCTAATGGACTAGTGTATAATGCCCTACTTTGCCTGCACACAGAATGAGTGGAAATAAGCTGTGACCCTGCAGCTTCCTATGAAGTGCTGATTTGCTACATGGATTTAAAGCTGATCTTAATGGTAGCTGTTTTCAATGCGTTACCCAGAATGAAAGAAACAAAGCCAAGCATAGAAAAGTCATAAAGTGAAAGTATTGCTACAGTGCTCCTCTTTCTCCCAGAAAATGGAGATTCCTTCTCCTACAGGGTCTCTCCTGCCAAGCCCCCTGGGAAAGGGGCCAGCGTGGGATTACTCTCCAACCTGCCAGGCTGTCTGGCGATTGCTGCACACCATGGGCCAGGTGTGATCAGCAGATCCAAGATATGCCCGTCCCCCAGAATGACCCACAGCTGGCTTGGGGTTGTATAAGTGGTCTCCAGCAGGAAAGGAGCATGTGTACTCAATTACCAGTGGCAGCGCAGTCCACCACTCTTCCCTCTCTAAGTGGCAGACAGGTAGGCCTAGGTGTTTGGGGTTAGGAGAATCCCCCCTGTAGAAGCAACTTTGGAACAGTGGTTTTTGGGATGTGTTCTGCATGATTTGGGGTAAGCGATGCTGATCACAGAGCGACCTTCACGTTGCCAATGTTGGACCCTAAAGTAACTTTGTGGGTTTGTTGACATTGGCAGTAGGGTGGGAAGGACCGAGGCAGAGGGGAGGGAGCTTGGGTGTGAGGTGCCGATTGGTGGGGTATCGCATGGTGTTTCAGCGGGGGGCTGAATTTTTATTTACATTTCTTTTATCTTTAAAGATTTTTCTTTCCTTTAAAGTGTGGGAATACCAATAGTTGGGCAGAATGTTGATGATACCATTGGTACAGTCTAAATTGTCTTTCCCTTGCACACATGCACTTTTTATATCATCCAATCTATGGGAGATTCAGTAGCTAAAATTCACTCTTAAAATAGTATGGGTCTAAATTGAGATTTGCCGAGAGCGGGCTTTGAACACAAAGATAGAATCTGTGAAAGCATCAATTTCCTTTAATTTGAAGATACAGATGATATGAATTCCTATAAGAGAAGACCAGGCTGGGAGTCATAGCACATAAGGACTTCCTTATCTCAGTGGGGCTGGGTGTTTCTGAAGTTAAAGGGAGTAAGAGTAACATTTTATTGGAATACAAAAGAACACTCCGTGTTTGGTAAGCTTTACTATCCACATGTAATGGACTAGATTCTTACTCTATGTCTTATATTCTTCCTACAATATAAGACAAGCTGAGCCCGTGTCCTTCTAACTACCGCTGCTCTGAGTTTCCTCTCTTTGTAAAACATTCCAATTTAGTTCTGACAATAAAGTAGTATTTAATTATCAGTGATATAAAAGCACTATGATTTCTCTTACTGGAATTGACAAATCAAATGAGAATTTAATCACTATTTGGAATATATTATATTATGTGGGTATAATATAATATATGAGAAGTAGTTCCATGTGAATTCAAGATATCATTTCCAAATGCCCAAGCTATTAATGTTAAGTAATTCTTCTTCAATGCTAAATGTTTGGGGGTCTCCAACATCTTATAGCTGCTATTTGCATTTACTGTACTTTATTTAGATTTGAGATGCATAGACTATTGTGAAACATTTCTGTTTTTCAAAGTTAAAATATTTTAGTAAAAATCTTGCATTTTAATAAAATGTTTTTGTGATATGAGCAAATACTTTATAGTGAGTGATAAAATGCAAAACTTTTATGAGAATATAATTGATAGACTTTCCCACCTAAATATATGAAACAAATTTATATCTTTTCATGCTACATTAGAATGAGGGAAATTTCCATCCTTATTTATAGTTAAGAATATAAAGAGACTGCCTTTATATTTGAGAATTACTGGGCTATTAGCGTAAGTGTTTATTCCTGTCTCAAGTTTTGCATGCATGAGTTGAAAAGTGGGAAAGCAATGCAGTCTGGGAAACATCATTAAATATGCTTGTGCAGAGCTTAAAACAAAACAAACATTAGAGCTTACTCTTAAAAAGAATTTATGAAATAGCTACTTAGCTGTATTTTTAACTGAAATTATCTTGTTATTTAAGTTAATAAAATCCACAGTGTAGACTTACAGTATTCGTTTTACAAGATTGCGCCCATATATTCTGCACCTACAAATAACACTAGTGAACCAAAAACCATGTAGTCAGAATGACCCAGTTTGAATCTGATCTTAGATGAGATACTTATATTGTGTAAGCTCCAGTTTTCCTCTGTAAGTAGGAATAGCTGTTGTAGTCATTTATGAAATTTAAATAAGATGCAATTACAAATTAATGATTCACCCTATAATAATTAATAACCATTTATTATTTAGTATGTAGATAGTAATGCATATTTAAACCTATAGCATCTATTATAAATAGTGCCATATATTACATAAGTAATTAATAATAAATTAAATATCCCTATAAAACATTCAGCTTGGTGCCTGGCACAAGACAGGTACTGAATAAATGATAACTTGCTGCATCCAAAAAAATAAAAAAAGATTCAGTCAAAGAAGATTTAGTCTAATGATATAATTGTTAGATATCTGATGCAGGGTCTAAGTTACCAAAGGAGTACAGATTTTTTTAAATGCCTAAGTAAAATCTATCTTAGACGTATTTAATCTCTGCATGGATCTCACATATTTTCAAAGGACCCTCATGTTTATCTCATTTAGCTTGACATTAACCCAAGCATGTGGGAAGGGTGTTAATATTCTCACTTTTCATGAGTAGATGGACATGAAGATTAGCAGTAGCAGTGAGCTAGGGGTAACTGACTCCAAGTGTAGTGAGCTTCCCAAGGAGACCAGTAAATCAGAAGCAAGGAGCTCATTTTCAAGGTAAAATGAATCAAAGTTTTACGGGACCTATAGTTCCCACAGTTTTGGGAAAGGCTCATTACAGAAAAAGATAAACATAAAATGACTCCATGAGTACATGAATGGGGCTATTCACATGGCTTTGGGAGAGAAATATAAAAGTGATAAATCTATTTATAGATTTAAATATTTTTATGGAAAGAAAATCCCCAAATTCTGGTGATACAGCCAAAATATCACATTAGCTTGCTTATAAAATAACCAGGAAACATTAGCAAACAAGCATCTAATTATGTCAAATGGGTTGGAAAATCTATAAAAAGTGGATTACGTTATTCAGTGAAGTATTTAATTTAATTAAGAAAGAGCATTTCACATTTTCTATTACCTAAGATTCAGTTTTGAAGTGTAATTTTAGTGTTGAAGACTTTTTAATCATGCAGAATTTTAATTTAATGCCCTACTTTATTTCATATACCACTGGTTATTAAGAATAAGGGGATATTCTAAATTGGCATGATAGAATTCTGCAGTTTATTTTTTAATGTAGATTCTTGACTTTTAGCCTTTTGATGTCAAGTGCTTTTAAACAAGTTCAACATTATAACTTAAAATTAGATTTAACTCATAATACTTGCAATGCCAATTTAATCAGCAGACCTTTGGGCGCATGAATTCCAGTGCTCTTTGTCCAGCATGGATATCACTATTTTGTGTTTAAGAATGCTTTACAAACTTAGTACACTGGGAGGTATTAATATTGCAATCAAGTAACTTATTCTTCATGTTCTATAAAGTCTATCCTTGTCTGGGGTTGTTAGAGCTTTATTTCCATATATCATTAGTTTTGTTCTTAATTATTTGTGAGTGAAAAAGGTCTAAATACCTTTTAGAACACTTATCTAGAAATGTTAATTGGTGTTTTTAATTCCTTTCCAAATATGTACTGGATAAATAATTATACATCTTTAATACAAAAAGTAGTGTTAGAAATCATCTAGTGAGGTCCAGCCCTACTATTTGATGAGGAAAAAGAGCCACTAGGAAGACAAAACACGAAGAAGAGTAACACAGTTGGTGGATTTGTTAAAACTGCAGATGAGCAAAAGTGTTTGAGTTTCTAGTCATGACTCTCAGAGCTTTCCCATGCCATAGACTCTCACATCCATCAACCCACAGGTGGCAGAGTGGGTGCTGGGTGACACTCCCCCCCCTCCCCCCACCACTTTTCCTTCTGTCTCCCATTCTCTCTTCCACCTTCTCTCCTCCCTCCCCACCCTCACAAGCACACTTTCCACGGACGTGGACTCACCACGGTCACATGAGCCATCCCATTTTGTCAAGTTGATTCTACTCAGATTCAGAAAGGCATGACGGTTGAAACAAGGCAAAGTCAATCTCCCTACTGTTTTTCCCCAATCCCTTTCGAGCAACAGGGACAGCTTCTGTTCATTCTATTTTAAATACATAATAATAAGTGTTTTGATGGCAGGATACTCTTATAGAATAATTTATTATTTAAAGTAGCCATTACTATGTATTCCTGAAATCAGATTGATTCCCCAACATAAAATTCAAAAATGTAAATAAATGCCTATGTAACTATAAGCTAAAGTGTATAGATTTGCATAAAATGTATTAGATAATAGTCTCTTTTCATTCCTTTTTGTTGAAAGATATTTTTCAAGAAGACATTACTTTATTAAGATAAAAAAAATATATAAAATTCACCCCAAAGTATTTTTTTCCTTAGGTATTTTCGAGAACTAGCTATCCTGCCTTTTTATGTAGCCTGCTAATTATATATTTGGGCAGAAGTTATAAACTTCCCACTTTTTTTCAATACACAGCTCTACTTGTAAATCTTTGGGGGTCTCCTCCTATTGCCTGTGTTTGAATTCCAATGATATTCTTAATATCAGAATTATTACTTACAAATAATTAAGGAAGGGAAGTGAAGAATCTCTGGAGAATGAACACTGCAGACAATTACTTGACTATGTTTTCCAGAGATTACCCATCCCTTCAGTGTTTGACCTGCTGCTATTTCGGACATCTAAAGGGTAGCTCTAAAGACAGGATGTGATCCAAAAAACATTTATCAGCTAGAAGAGTAGGATGGGGAGGGGAGGAGTCCCAGGAGGCCCACACGAGAAGGACACGAATTGTTCTACTCGGTCAGGGTCGTCCCACCAGCTCAACACTCACTGTATTGCATTTGGTTCTTCTGCATTTGGCACGGCTTTGTGAATGGCATGTTTGCTGAAGTTCCTTTTATGTTAAATTTCTTTTTATAAACTTCTAGGTTGAAATAAACCTAAAACGATATCCAACTCCTTACCCAGAGGATTTAAAGAATATGGTAAAATCTGTTCAAAATCTGGTGGGTAAGCCAAGCCATGGAGTGCGTGTTGAGAATTCAAATCCGACTGCTAACACGGAGCAGGCCGTGAAAGAAAAATTTGAACACAAGTGGCCGGTGGCCCCCAAGGAGATAACAGTGGAGGTATTTGAAGGTTATTGGTAATTGCCAGTGTATTGTGGATTTTTTGGAATTCTAAAGGATATGGGGTTTTTTTGCTTTTAACTGAATAGATCTTTCAGGATAAATGCATTTGTTCCATAAAATAGAAACGATCTCTTTACTCTTTCAAATAATGAGGGTTGCATTTAATAAATCACAGATCACCCTCACATCCTGAAATCACAATACCATTCCTGAAGTTCCAGTACTCACAGAATGAGTAGTTTCTCAGCTAAGTAGGCCCAGCCAGGGCTGCCTCGTATTAGTGATATAATTTTGGATACCTCAAACTTTTATTGTGTCCATCACTAGGAAAAAGTCCAAGATTTTTCATTCTTAAAATTTCTGTAAAATTCTTAATCAGGTTTAGAGCAATGTTGGTCAATGTTTTCATGTTTGGGTCACAACTTTTATAGAAAATGTTGCTATTGCTGGCTAAAGGACAAAGTGTACTTGGGTTTGTGGAATTTAGTCCTATGAAGCCTAATTCCTCTGTTTTTGAATGAGTTAGAAATTCATCCTTATTGATTTATACAGTCTGAAAAGAATTCAACTACATTTCTGCCACCTCTACTCTCTCATCAACTCTTCTACTAATTTAATTATCATCTTTCTGATCTCCATTAGAAATATAATCGGTGTGGCTGCCTCGAAGTTCATATTACTTCTCAAAAACTCTAGATTGACAAAACTCTTTTACAAATCTGCATTTCAAACAATTTGTTACATTTGTGAAACACCAACTGTAAATGTAGCACTGTGCTAGACACGTGAGAGAAGAAGAAATATAAAATGTCTCCAAAGTCCCCAAGTAATTTAAGGTGTAGTCAGATAAATATAATGCATAACAATGATCAGAGAACACATTTTGTAAAGCCTGATCACATGACAGGTTATGTGATGGAAAAATATAACACACTAAGTTAGGTCTGAAATGCATATTAGAGATTAGATGATTATTTTGCAGTGAAAAGCAAAGGAAACATATCAGGTAAAAGGAAGATTTTAAGCAAAAATAAGTTTAATGTGCTCACTTGTTGGCAGAAATATCTGTCCCAGAAAAGGGAAATGCAACTGGATATCAAATAAAGAAAATATCTGAAGTGTTTATTCTCATGGCTTTGAGTTTATAAAATGATTATCATTGTATTTTCTCTTTTCCAAAATGAATATTTTAGCTCTAATACATTATAAACATATTAAAAGGACAGAAACTAATATTTTTCATGTATGCTAAATACAAATGTGTAGTTTATTTTTAAATCTCATGGGATCACAATTTAAAATCAAAGTAACTCCGCAGTCATGAAAACATTTAAGCTCAGTAAAATTTACTGCAAGACTAAGATGATCCTAGAATTGTTTAGTTGGGGATTAAGCCAAGACAGAGAAAAGATAGCTTTGGTCATGAATTTAATAATAACCCTGCAGTAGAGCTAATAAATCTTAAATTTGTCCCATGAGCACTTCAAGCTTAACAAATCTAACATTCAATTAAGCGTTTCTTTGCCAAACTTGTTTCTGCTCCTATAGTCGTGATCTCAGCTGGTAGCTTTATCTACCATTCTTTCAGCAGAGAAATCTGGAAGGTAGCCTGATTTCTACCACCTTCCTTCTTACTACCCGTCTCCCTTTCAAATCTCAAATCCTCCCTTCTTTCCTTCCTTTCTGTTGAGACCTCAAGTTCTTGGCTTACTTTTCCCTAACCTCCTCCTCATTGCCTCTGCTGAGATCTTTCTAGAAATAGCACAAAATCTAATACCCTGGCCTTCCAGGACAGTGTGTTTTTTTACATCTATAGAGAATGATGCTTCCTAATTAGCTAGAGTAGAATCATTAAATGGGGGTAAAACCAGACCTCACCTTTCAGCTTTACATTTAAGTCTGTGGCTTGCCCCACCAATTTCTTAGTGTTCTCTGACTTTTTCCCCTAGAAGAGAGATTTGACTGAGATTTCAATGTTTTCTCTGAAAGCAAGATTCTCTATCTTCTTTCCTAACTCTCAGCCATGCTAGAGCAAAGAGAAGCTGTCACTTCCTGTATCATCCTCCAGCCTTGAAGTCAAGGAAGCCAGATTAAGGCTCACACTTCATTTTTTCAGGGTCTGTATTTAATAAATATTAATAAATCAACCATCAGTCACACCAGGGAGACTAATCATTTATCTGTGTTTCACATGCACATACCATTTACAGGCATCGTTATTTAGTTCTTACTGCCAAGAATGTGTAAGAGGCTATTTCATTAAACAATGCATCATATATTTATCCATGTGCCTAAACACAATATTTTCTCGAAGAGAAAAATAGACCTTGGCAGGAGCAGGAGCAAAAACAGAAAAAAAAGCAAAGGTAAATAGATTATGAATGCCGCCAAAGAAGCGGAGAAAGGGAAGGTAAACCAGCATTTGTCACTCTCTGTTTACTTGCTGTCTCTGTGCCAAGAGTTTTAACGTATGTTATGCTAATTGCAGACTAGACTCAGGAGGCCAGAACAAAAACAGGTTTCCAGGAAGTTTCCCCTGTCCTCTATTTTTCCCTATAGTGCCTTCTGGAGACTGTGCAGTGTTTGGATTTTCCAAATGCTCCTCATATGGCTGGTACTGCCATATCCTTCAAGTTTCACCTGAACGTCACCTCAGCAGAAAGGCTTTCCTGACCAGTCAGACTCTGACTTGCTCTACTGCCTCACCTGTGTATTTATATTAAATAGAAGAAACATATGTATGGTTTCTTTGCTTATTGACTGTGAGTTCCACCAGGGCAGGGACTGTTTCTGTCTTTTCTGTCATTGTACAGATAGTACCTGGGAGTATACTATTGTTGAAGTTGGTGGCTGATATAGTGTAAATCTGTTAACATGTCTGCCCCACCATCCAGTTAGAAGTTTGTTGAAGTCAAAGACCATTTGTGACAATTTGCCGACTGTCGGCTGCCTTTTACCCACTGAAATAGTCCCAAACTGTCCACCTACTTTTCCAACAAAACTAGGTATCATCCATACTTTACACCCGTGCATCGAGTACACTCTTAGAAAGTACATGAGTACCCATAGTGTCACTTATGTCAGTGACCCAAGACCAAAATAAATACTTAACAGTTCCAATTAAATAGACATAAAATTTATCAAAATATTTATATTCTCCTAAGTGGTCATTTGGGAAATAATACATCAGACACATAAAACTGGGGGAGAAAATATTTTTTATCTTTTGCTTAATATAAGTAAAACCAAAGTATTACTAAGATGCATGCACAGGCAGGGTGTCACCGCCCTTCACAAACCTGCAATCAGAGTGGGTACCACAGGGCTAAGTCCTGTTTCTTACTCATCACAGCACCAGAAACCAAGCTTCACAAGTGTATTGGTCAGAAATGATGTGAGATCCAGTGCTGAATCAGGGCTGGCAGGTTGCCCGGTGTCTAACTGATGTCAGGTATTGTTTTCTCTCCGTTGGACATTTACTATCACCCATGATGCCCCTGTGAGTTATCAGCAGCACCCAGGGGCACGTCAGAGCACAGTTCACGAGCAAAATGGAAGAGTATTTTCTTAAGACTTTCAGACATGACCTGAAACCTTGGGTCTACCTTGTTCCAGTTACAGATCTTTGCAAGTCAGGTCACTGAAATCTTTCTGAGCCTTGGTTTCTGATCATTAAAAATAAAGGTAATATTACACACTTTCAGAGATTTGTGACAATTAAGTCAGATGACAACTGAGGAAGGCTAGAGTCAGTAATGATTCCTGCTCGTTGCTTGAGAGACTGGCGGGCTTATTTTTGCCCCATCTTGCTTTAATCCTCTGTGGATCACCAGCTGAACACCTGTTCACCCTGTCTATTGTATTCAAAAGTGTTCTCAACCTTTGCTTCCTTAGGAGACATAGCCCAGATCCCTCTGTGGAAGAACCGTATCTTTCTCCCAATCATACACTACAATCGACTACCCTTGAAAATGTTCTTAAATCCCCTTTATCAGTATGGGACCTGGACTCTCAAACAGTCAGAAATAGCTTCTTTTTCTCCCTCTGAAGTCTACCATAGGATCCCTCTCTATGACAGTAATGGCCAAGATTTAATTTCATCGGTAGAAAGACAACGAGATAAAAACAAATCTTACCTTTTCTTCCCACCTTCCTTCCTTTTATCATCTCACCAGAAGAAAATCATTTTAGTGTGCTTGTAATGGGTCTCCTGTTAAAGTCGACTGTCTTATCAGTAACCTGCACTGCTCTCACGCTCTGAAATAGTCCCAAATTGTCAGCCTACTTTTCCAACAAAGCTAGATATCTCCACCTTCCATGAGAGGATTTCTAGGACAAAGCCAGTGATTAATTTCCCTTACTGGGCAGTTAACTTTGTTCAGTGAAACCTATTTAGGAAATGATCATTTCTTGGGGGCTGATAATATATATGATAGACAAGTAATTTATAAAAGAGCATCGAGTTGGGCAGACCTGAATTCAATTTCTGACTCTATTACCTAAGTTTGTGATTTGGAATAGTGCTTTTATCTTGCTGTACCACCATTTCCTTAGAACAAAGATAATGATAATAAATATATTTTAAAATAACACCTCATTTTAAAATAACTAACGGAGACAACGTTGGTAGCATTCAGTGTGGTGGAACAGTTGTAGAAAGGTGCTCCATGCTCCATAGCAGAGATCCATCACCATCTTTGCCATCACCACGTTACACATAAAGATGAGAGCCTTCACCTGGATCCATGCAGTCTCACACTCTTGCCTAGGAATGTTCTGCTTTGACATGGAGAATCACAGGACTCTGGAGAAAAGATGCAAGGTCATGATGACATGATCACCACATTCTTTCCCTGGTCACCAGGGCTCCTTTTGATTCACAAACAGAAGTTCTTGACCAAGGTCAGAAATTTACACCTGAGTTAGACCACAGTTACCATGCAGGGTTCTGGTCACAACTTTAGGTGACAATTTCATTAGTACAAACTAGATCACTTGAGTATCCAGTGTGTAGGATATAAGGAAAAAAGATTGAAATATTTAGTGATATTATGACTTTACATTCATACAAATGTTTGTTTTCTTTCATTGTATCTCTAGCTTGGATTTTTTTTCTTTATTAAATAAAATTTCTGTGTTCTATAAAGCATCATAAAATTTCCTTTTTAAGTCATTATTTCCTACAAATCATTTCACTTTAATTTCATAAAATGTTTGTGCCAGACACAAATTAGTGCTGATTCCTACCTCTCACTTTGATCATAGAGCTACACTAATTTGCCCAAGAAAGCCTGACTAATAAGTTAGGGAAAGAAAATAATATGACAGTTTGCTATTGAAATGTTTTAACAAGTCAGTGTATTCTGTGCCTTTTGCAGTGCTGCTTCTTAAACTTGCATCTTCTTATAAATTTCTCCAGTGATGCACTAAGCCTTTTCTTCCATGTTATGTCACTCTAAAACTTGATCACAAGTTTCTTAGGCTGAACTTTGAACTTATTTTCAAAATGCATGAAAATACAAATTCCTCTGCTGAGCCCCAAGATTTTCACCCTTTCCTATCCCTCGTCAAATCAAATTCTTCATTCCACACCTTGTAGATCGCTGAGCTAGAAGCCAGGAGAATTGTGATCTGTACTGTGTAGTGTATAGTTCTCCGTGTGAACCTACACCCGAACTGGGTCTCAGAATCTTCCTCTAGACAATGACAGAGTTAGCCTAATGATCTTGCAGTCTTCTTCCATTAAAAAAGTTAACAAATATTAGATATATTAATGTCTAATGGATTTTCACAGGCAAATGTTTCTGTAGAAACCTAGGATGAGAGAGAGAGGAAGAAAGAAGAAAAGAAAGAAGAGAGAGAGAGAGAGAGAAAGAAAGAAAGAAAGAAAGAAAGAAAGAAAGAAAGAAAGAAAAAGACAGACAGACAGACAGACAGACAGAAAGAAAGAAAGAAAGAAAGAAAGAAAGAAAGAAAGAAAGAAAGAGAAAAAGGAAGGAAGGAAGGAAGGAAGGAAGGAAGGAAGGAAGGAAGGAAGGAAGGAAGGAGAGGTTGTCACTAGAGGGGTACTTGTCAACATGTAAGTTTATATGTTTCTGTCAATTGATTACACCAACAAATTAAGTATTCAGTGGGTCTTATTGAATTTCAGATATTTGTCAAATCAGGTATCTTCTTTGACTTAACAACAGAGTTCTGTATATGTTTAGTTTGATGTTCCAAACTAATAATAACAAATGAAACAACTGAAAATTCTTTGAACTTAAACTGATGTGAAATTCGAGAAAAACAGATATAAAAATAACAAGTTTCTACCACCACATACAGGCACACAAAGCATTTTTATAGCTAGAAGAAAGGGATGATTGTTATTTTGTCTTTTGTCCCACTGCTGGGTAACTGGAGTCAGGATTTGAATTACGGATGTCTCAAATCTGTAGGTGTTTTCCACATTCATTTGTCATGGTAAAGATATATTCTTACCCTATTTGTGAGTCGTTCCACTCCAGGAATGGATACTAGGATGAATATTTGACAGCCTAGTCTGATCATGAAAAAACTGGAAATTTGGGCGTGAAATAGTGGTAGAACTAAAGCAAGCAAGGAGACAGTCATGGAGACAATAGTAAGAGTTAAGAGGGAACACGACAGAGCAGGACTTACAGGACCCAGCGGAGCATTAGTGTGGCCTGGGATGGGAAACCCCCAGCTGGTCAGTGACAGGCTTGTCCCCTGGGCTCTGCCCGCTCACCCCTTAGAACTCTTGTGTGTATCAGTGCCGAGCATGTTCACGGAAAGCACGTTCTGACACAGCCTTTTGAAAAGTGAGCTCTCGCTCATCTCCCCAGCTGGACTGTCCCTCCCCAGAGGGCCACATTTTGTCTTTCTTTGGAGACTCCGCACTTCTTTGCACAGTGCCAGGCATATAAACAGCATTGGCAAATATGTCTGATGAATAAGTGGGTGCACTTAAATTAGAAAAAGAAATCTGTGCTCAACTCAGAGATACATATGGTACATTTTTCCTAATGCCCCACGTTGAACCAACTCCTAGAGCCACGTTCTTTGAATCTGAGCCAGATAAAGATATTGCCATCTCGGTTAACCATTGTTTAAATGTTTACTTTCCTTGTCCTGTATTATTATATCTCTCAGGATTCTTTTGTTCATCCAGCTAATGAAATGAGGATTGGGGAACTTCACCCTTCATTAGCTGAGACCCCTCTGTACCCACCCAAACTTGTTCTGCTAGGGAAGGACAAAAAAGGTAACACCGTGATGCTCATGTGCGAAATATGCTACCGATGCATGTGCATGATGATCGGCCAGCTGTAAATTTTATGATGTGCCATAGTCTATAAAAATATTTTACAATCTCATATTCCAACATTAATCAGTGTGGAATCTGTTGTTCATGCTTACTTTTCGGTGTTTGTAATCGTCATTGGTCATAGCATTATAACGTGTCTCCCCTTTAAATTTCAGAATCAACTGATGAGTCTGAAGTTGACAAAACTCACTGTCTGAATAACAGTGTTTCCTCAGGCACTTACTCAGACTACTCGCCCTCCCAGGCTTCCTCAGGATCCTCTAACACCCGGGTTAAAGTGGGGTCCTTGCAGACTACAGCTAAAGATGCAGTTCATAATTCTTTGTGGGGTAACAGGTGTGTTGAGAATTCCCACGATTCTGTTCCCAAATGCTTGTTTCCAGCCACTTGGTTTTTAAATGGAATCTTCTTAATCCTGGAATTGTGTTACAGCTCATGAGTGGCAAAGAAGACAGAAGGGGCAGGTAAGCAGATGGAGAGCACCAGGGATTTCCCAGGGTGGATGGACCCAGCCTTTGGGGTGAGGCTATTGGTTGAGGGAGTAATGGTAGGAGATTCACAAGTCCAATGCTGCTCAGGACCAAAAAGCTTAGAAGTCAAAGATTGTATTTGACCGACTCATGTTGTTGAGGCACATGGACATTTCACAATCCAGAATGGTTTATGAATCAAAATGAGATCTAGTTAAGGCTCATATATGCCTGGCGAAAGGTCAAATATCCAAACAACTTTCATTACCATTGTCATTGTCATCATTTTATCACAACCAGGAGTGAGGATACATGTAAAGGCCTTTGATGTCCCCAAAATGCTTCCTCCTCTATGTTACCCCCATTTTATAGATGAAAACACAAATGTTATATAGCACAGTAAAATGACTCTAAGGCAGTGTTTTTCCCTTCTAATTCATTTTGTAGTTTTTCGTTACATTTTACACTACAAATTGCAAATAAAAATTGTCCTATGATATAAATAGCGAATAACATTTGCTCATACATTAACTGACAATAGTGTCTGCAATGTTTTCCTTAGTATTTCATGAGTGATTATTTTTATTTGTCAATACCCAGGATAAAAACCTCAAAGTCTATAAAATCTTAATTATTATACAAGCTGACGTTGGTATGGGTACTTCTGGAAGATGCCTTCTGAATACGTTTTTTTCCCAATTGGCCAGAAGTATGTAAAAGCCTTTCTCTCACTAAAAAAATGTATCATTTAATATTATTAGTGTGTAAGTGATTTACACTTCAAAAATGAACATGCTAGAAATATGCATGAGATGGCCACTTAGGTATAAACAGGCCAATCACCTGAAGTCATAGTGTGATTGCCATTCTAAAGAGAGGCGTCAAAATTGCTCTCTCTTCAAAGGTTCTGAGTGTCTTCAAGACACAGCCTTTTTAAGGACAATTCGGGTTCACTAGATACACCATGACTCATTAAGAAAGTGCTTTTAGGCCTGGACAACTAGGAGTCACGTGATTCTAATTACCAATCAGATTTCAGGACCACCAGTGGAGATTTATGCTTCCTTCCTTCCTTCCTTCCTTCCTTCCTTCCTTCCTTCAACAAATACTTGCTTATACCTACTGCATGCCCTGCATTATTCTAAGTCTGGACAGAAAATGATTTCTGCCCTCAAGAACTTACATTCTAGCAGAGGACACAAGATGGTCAATAGAATGAAATATCATGGGTAAGTAAATTTTACACGATGCTAGAAGAGAATGTTACTGGGGAGAAATAAAAGTGTGAGCAGGATTTATTTTAGTAGGGGCTGTGAATTGATGATGCAGTGTTATCTTACCCATGGTTCCATGAGGGTGAATAATCCACTCTCCAAAGGGAAGTTCCCTTCTTTGCTGTTTGCTTGGTCTCTGGCCCGGGCCGACTGGTCTTCACGCCTGTGTGCCTTCTTCTCCTGTGTTCACAGGATCGCACAATCTTTCCCGCAGCCTCTGGATGCAAAGCCATTACTCAGCCAGCGAGAGGCTGTGCCCCCAGGGAATCTGCCACAGCGGCCCGACCGACTGCCCATGAGCGATGCTTTCCCTGACAGCTGGACCGACGGCTCCCACTACGACAACACCGGGTTCGTGGCTGAGGAGCCCGCAGCCAAGAACGCCAACAGTAACCCTCTGCTGAGCTCCAACGCCAGGAACACGGCTCCCCATGGACGCAGGCCTTTGATCAGGCAGGAAAGGATCGTCGGGGTCCCCCTGGAACTGGAGCAGTCCACGCACAGACACACACCAGAAACAGAAGTGCCTCCTTCCAATCCTTGGCAGAATTGGACCAGAACCCCCAGTCCATTTGAAGACAGGACTGCTTTTCCCTCTAAATTAGAGACAACCCCCACCACCAGCCCCTTGCCCGAGAGGAAAGACCACATCAAAGAATCTACGGAGATACCCAGCCCTTTCTCCCCGGGAGTGCCATGGGAGTACCACGATTCCAATTCCAACAGGAGTCTTGGGAATGTCTTTTCTCAGATCCACTGCCGCCCAGATTCTTCGAAAGGTGTGATTTCCATGAGCAAAAGCACAGAGAGGCTGTCCCCGCTTATGAAAGATATAAAGTCCAACAAGTTCAAAAAGTCACAGAGTATCGACGAGATTGACATCGGTACCTACAAGGTCTATAACATCCCATTAGAAAACTACGCCTCGGGGAGCGATCACTTAGGCAGCCACGAACGGCCGGACAAGATGCTGGGCCCGGAGCACGGCATGACCAGTATGTCTCGGAGCCAGTCGGTGCCCATGCTGGACGATGAGATGCTCGCGTACGGGAGCAGTAAGGGGCCCCAGCCCCAGAAAGCGTCCATGACCAAGAAGGTCTACCAGTTCGACCAAAGCTTCAACCCGCAAGGAGCCCTGGAGGTGAAGGCCGACAAGAGGATCCCACCCGCTTTCCCGCACAACTCGGAGTACGTGGCCCAGCCCAGCAAGAGCCTGGCCAAGGATCTGGTGAGCCCCAGGGCCTACCGCGGCTACCCACCCATGGAGCAGATGTTCTCCTTCTCCCAGCCATCCGTCAACGAGGACGCGGTGGTGAACGCACAGTTTGCAAGCCAGGGAGGCCGGCCGGGCTTCCTGAGGAGGGCCGACTCGCTGGCCAGCTCCACCGAGATGGCCATGTTCCGCAGCGAGCTGGCCCCCGGGGACAGGTACGGCAGGGCGGCCTACAGGGGAGGGCTGGATCGCCAGAGCAGCGTGGCGGTGACTGAGTCCCAGTTCCTCAAGAGAAATGGCAGGTACGAAGAGGAGCTCCCTTCATACCAAGAAGTGAAGGCGCAGGCGGGAAGCTTCCCCGTTAAAAACCTCACCCAGAGGAGGCCCTTGTCGGCCCGAAGCTACAGTACAGAGAGTTACGGGGCCTCCCAAACCAGGCCAGTGTCAGCTAGGCCTACCATGGCAGCTCTTTTGGAAAAAATACCGTCTGACTATAACTTGGGTAACTATGGTGACAAGCCATCAGATAACAGTGATGTAAAGACGAGGCCCACCCCTGTGAAGGGAGAGGAGAGCTGTGGTAAAATGCCGGCAGACTGGAGACAACAGCTGCTTAGACATATAGAAGCTAGAAGGTTAGACAGGGTATGTCTGGCCTTTCTCTGTAAGCATCTCCCACCCTGCCTTTAGTTTTGCTTTCCGAGTGTTTCTGAGCACGCGTAGTGAAGCATGAGCTACATACACGTCTAAATAGACGGCAGCGTTTTGTACATCATGGCGTTGTGGGGAAAATGGATCCTGATAGGTTTTTATTCATATTATTACTATTATTATTATTTTATTATTTTCCCATGGGTATCGCTTAATGCTTTCTGAGAATCCATAAATTGCCAGTGAATTATTTATCAAATCAAGCCTAAATATTGTTAGTAAAAATTGCCCTCTATCATACGGAGATGGTGCTAAAATTGCTTTCCGGGCATCAAGGCAAGCCAGATGTCTCTCCTAGGACATGCAACAGTCCTCTAGTGACCAAAGGAGTATGATTTTTATTGAATCTCTAGGAAGTGAGTCATCCACCCTTTTCTGCACAGACTCACTTATATTAAACTCAGGCATGATTTGTTTATAAAATTTGCACATACTTACTGCTATGGGACTACTAAAGTTATTACTTGTAATGAGCAATAGTCTTCCCAGCAAGAAACAGAAAAATAAAATAAGCAGAGATTAAGTGCCCTCCTACACACGATTTTATTTAATAAAATTCCTGCCATTTAGAATATGGATTTTTATGTAAAAGAAAATGTTTAAATTCAAATCATACTACAGACAACAGAAATAGATGGTATCCTTCTAAAAACAACAGATGTACAAATTAGCATGTACACTGTAGCAAAAAAAAAAAGGAAATTAATCCTAATTCAGTTAAAAATCGAGTCATAAAAAGTGTGGAATGCACAGTGATTGGGAGAGTCTTTTAAAAGTAGAAAGTCTAGAAATAGTTTGGGTTTTGTTGTTTTGGGGTTTTTTGTTGTTGTTCTTGTTGTTGTTTTTGCCTTTTCAAATCTAAGAGAAGTCCGGTGCTTCGTTTTCTAGAACAATTTTATCAATTTTCCATCAACACGCAGAATACTTTGTGGCTCTGGTGTGGAGGGCTTTGTGTTCTCTGCATTGACATCAGAATCATCGAGGTCTTTTCTGTGAAATTGAGACCTTTTATTCTCTTTTTCTAGGTTTGAATGCTCTGTGTAAATCGGGGATCTGGGTAACAATGCTATAGAATGTTTCAGTGGATAGTTTTATTATTTTAGTGGGTGTCCTACAGAAAGTTCATGGTGTATCTTTTTAAAATGAAGTGTTGTGTTTTCCATTTGACTCTATTTAAATAATTACGTCTTCCATAGGTCATGTCTACATGACAAGAACACAGTTGTGTAGGGAAGGTGTGAGCTAACACCTCTGGGTGTGAGTGTTAGTTTCTCAGTGTGGAAACTGGTTCTGCCTCGCAAACGACTTCATCAGAATGTCTGTTTCAGATAGGGGTGCTCTGTCCCGTGGAAGGGAGTCTCATCCAGGCCCCATCACTGGCTGTCAGTGGGAGTCACTCATGCCTTACCTCAAGTTATGCCCTCCATGTAGACAGACAACCTGGAGAGTGAAAATATTTGGGGCCAAATAATGCAATACTGTTTGGAGACTCTGGCCTCATGTAGACACGACTCTACCTAACAGGCTAAGATGAACTGTCCAGAAAGGTTGTGAGAAGTGTTGGTACAGCTGAGGATCAAATGAAACCAGAGATGGAAATGAAGATAAACTTCTACGTGATTCAGTACCATCGTTTACTCACTGTTATGCCAGATAAATGCTTCCCTCCCCCACTTCTATCCAACTTTGAAAAAATAAGAATTTTAGGGGGGAGGGAGTAAGAAGAAGGGGGAGAGGTATCAACCAAAGTCAGGGAGACCCTGCCTGTCCCAGATGACTAAAAGTGAATTCATGAGTATTTCCCACTATTACAATGACGTTTCTCTTTTCAGTTAGTCCCCACATATACCCTGTTTGTTTGTCATTCCCTTGACCTATCTTTAATTTTTCAGAGCAATTTCAGTGTATATTCAGTTTTCTTCCCCCTGCCTCTTTATTTTTTGTGATGACAGGGGTCAACCCCAGCTTCATGCATACGAGGCAGATAAAGGCTCTACTACTGAGCCTCATCTCCTCAATAGTTTCTCATTTAATTCCAAAATAATGAAATTACTGTAGAACACTGGTTCAAGCCATCAGACTTTCAAAGCCCTTCCACCTTCTGTTTTTTCCAAGTCCTATTTCCTTCACCCTTTTAATAGAGATCTAGAGCAATTCAAGCCATCTCTTACTTAAAACTTCCCAGTTATTCGACAAGGTGAATTCTGGGCACTGAAGCACAGATTAATTACGTTGAAGCAGTTTTGACATACATGTGCTACTTAGAAGTGCACTCAAAGTCAGGGGCTCCAGGGACATGGAGTTCTTCTTTCCTACTGAAACTTAATTTAAACCCTGGAAACCAGATAGCTACTCTAGAAACTGCAGGAAAACAACCACCTAGAGACCTGCTCGTTGAGTGAAGTTGACAGTTCAGTGTAATGTTGTCCAGCGACCTCAGCTTTGACCTTGAAGAGGCAGCTTCAAGTACACCCTAGGTATAGGATGCTGTGGTTTCCTATATATTTATATTTTTTCTTATACTGGGACTCAAACTCAGGACCTTGCACTTGCCAGGCAGACGCTGTACCGCTGAGCTATATCCCCAGGCCGGTGGTTTCCTTTAGTTTCATACAATGTGCATGGTTCCACTTGGAGCTCCACCGTGACTGAGAAATTAAAACCTGAAACCCATGTCTGAGAACGCTACTGTTCTGTAGGAACTGAAAGAGCTCTACCCTGGAGAACCCTAAGGAATCGTCCAAGTGTCAGGTGATATACTGAGAGGCTTTCTTCACTTTTAGCATAGTGACAATGAAACATCTCTCCATGAAATAATCAGGAATCCATAACAAATACAACTCAGAGGCAAGCACATCGTCAGGAGTAAAATAACTATTCAGTGTAGCTCAGTGACACTTTGATACTAAAAAACATTACTTTAGAGATAAAATAGCTATCATTGTCAATGCTCAATAATATTCAGACAAGAAAAAATCTACTAAGTTAGCTTCTATGGATATTTTTTCTCCAAAATAAGAGTCACTTACAGAAGCCAAACACTATTAATGATTATATTTTGATTGTGGTTTGAAGCTTTGATGATAGGCTATTTAAAAGATTTTAATTTTTCAGTGAAGTCCTGTAGGGAAAAATTATCAACCTCTTGGTATAATTTTAGATACACCTGTTAAAAAGTACATGACATAAACATCACCAAATCGTTCTATAAATACTTTGGATTAGATAAGTAGCATCAATAATTCACAAAGTATGATTACTATGGTGTCATTACAAAACTTTTCTACTTTAGAATGTAATTTCGAAAAATAGAGTATCTGTATCCACATTTGGCTTATTTGATTGGCATTCCTGAATTAATAAGTAAATTCAATCAAACCAAAGATTGAATCAAATTATTTTTTTGCCAGCTGTTTTTCTGAGTTGCTATAATTATGCCTCTAGACAGAGCAATAAAAAAACAGTGATTTTGATTTTAATATTGCAAGTATTCATTTAAGGCAGAATTGGAAGTTAATATTTGTTTTTCATACGTGATGGTCTCACGATGAGAAACAGACCGTGAGATTTTGTCACTGAGAAGATGTGATGAAGTTCTCACTGTGTGAATTAATTTTCAAATCCTTGGACTCCCCAGATGACAATACTTGTCCAAGGTCACCACTATGGTGATATGTGACACAGGTACCAGCAGCCCCCCACAGAGCGAATCTTCCTTGCTTTGTCTTCTCTGTAGTTTTGGATGGTACTCATTATGTGCATAACTAACACCGTTTACTGTATGCTTTTGTCTGATCAAGTGCATGTGTGGAAAAGAAAGTTACTGTTTGCCTGCTTACAGTTAAATGTGTTCACACCCTGTCACATGGTTATTTCCTCTACTCAGAATGCTGCTTACAAACACAACACAGTTAACCTTGGCATGCTGCCCTATGGAGGTATTTCAGCAATGCATGCAGGCAGAAGCATGACCTTAAACTTGCAGACTAAGTCTAAATTTGACCATCAAGAACTACCTCTTCAGAAAGTAAGTATGGACTGCCCTACATGTGTCAGCATACCAAAGGCGATGAATGTTGTTTGTCACTGCATTTAGGCTGTACATACAACCCTGTTTACTAGACTCTCCTGTGTCCAGAGGGCACAAGGGGAAGTAATGTATAGCCTAAATTCTTAGCTGCTAAGTGTATATTTGTAGTAAACTGATTATCAGGTCAATGCTTTTTGGATTGAGCAGGGGCAATTGTTTCTTTAGTTAAGCTCATTTCCCTTTTTATTCATTTTTTCCCTATTCTTTATTTTCCTTTCTTTTGTATTTATTTAAGGAGCTTTTATTTGGCTTTGGTTTTGATATTTTATTTTATTTTATTTTATTTTATTTTATTTTATTTTGAGAGGGCCCTATCTTCCTTTGCTGATGCATTCTGAAAACAGAGCTGGGAACTGTTTTCAGATTTCAATTCATTCCTTCTCAAAGCCACAGAGGCCTAATTACAATGGAAGTTAAATGCTCTTGGCATTGCTGAGTGCTTTTCCTCAGTCCACTCTCTGGGAAACACAGCACAGAGTTAAAGATGAGAAATAAGTCTGTGACACTTCATAGGTTAATGGAAAGTTCACACCTCTTAGAATGAAAATGCAGCCACATTCAAAAGGGAATATCCCACCAGAGAAAGTATTTTCCTTGTCAAAGAAACATTTCTGCTTGTTTGGTTCAGGCAAAATGGAGACCGCCCATTTTAGCTATTCACATTGATTATCCTTTTTAAACTTACATTTTGCTGGAGACTAATGAATCATTTGCATGCAGTGTATCATTATGGCTACATATTAAGAGAGTGATTAGCCTATAATGTTTTTATGAAAAGAGAAATGCAAATGAATGATAAGAGGAAGACAGTGTTCTCTAAACATGTCTTCTTTTTTATAATATTAATGAAAATATGGAACAACTTCCCATCCAACTTAAATGAGGGTCGGATCTCAAATTCATATTTTATTTTCAAATTGGTCTTTAATAACATTCCCTAGTGCTAGACACTCTGTTCGTACTATGAGCAATATAAAAACATTGAAGAGGCCCATATATCCATACCTTTCTCAGCATCCAGCATCTCCTAAGTACAGAAGAGAACAAAATCCTAACCAAATTGAGAACTTTTGAACGTGGTTTCATCTGTTCCCAGTTCCCCGTGGTATGACCGCCAATGGGTGACTTCCTCTCCGCTGAAAAAGATGGGTTTGTGCCTTGCAGTATTTGCTAACATCAGTATATAAAGAATCCCACGATGACCATTGAACATCACTGACCTCGAAGCTGGGGAGACTCACGCACAGCCAGGACACCCCAGGGTGAGCTGTTTTCACCTGAGTCCAGCAATAGCACGACCTGTTTTTCGTGTCCTCTGCGATACCTACGGCTTGCTGTCATCCCCTTTCCTAAGGGAGCCGGGCTTCAAAAGGACCTTGAAACTTAACTACCCTAAGGAAGAGATGGGCGGCCGCAACTTAAATGAGCACCTGTCATAGAGAACATGGTGGGGTAAATAGAAATCCAACCTTAAAATAGTGAAATTCCAAAATTGAGCAGATTAATGAGGTCCTTGGAGCAAAGAAGCTATCACTGACTCGCTGGGAATTAAAAATGGAAATCCCCTTCTTGTGCCTAATTCTTGACCCTATGTACTCATCAATCTACATTATGATATAAATACATACGGGACCTGCGAGATAGTAAAATGGTGTCCTCAGTGTCTAGATTATGCTGCAGATATAGATTAGGTGCATCAGTACTGTGATGTTAATTTTCTGAGTGCTTTAGGGTGCCCTAGAGAATGATTTCATTGTCTATTACTATAGCTATGAAACGTCCTGTAACAAGGATGGGGAGGTAGCTCCGTGGCACAATGTCTGCCTGGAAAACATGAGGTCCTGAGTTCGATTCCCAGTACAAAAAAAAAGAAAAGAAAAGAAAGATGTTCTGTAACAAAAGTGGTGCAGAGTTGTCACTGCAGACTTTTTTGGGCCTGGCATTGACCTATAGGAATTCTCTTTGGAAATCACATTAAATTGCAAACAAAGAATAACACAAGGATTGAGAAACTTCATAAGTTATTGTTGCATTATTTATAACATGAGAAAAAGAAGAAAAAGAAAAGTAGGGGAAGAAGACAAAAACAAGGGATGAAAAAGCAGACAGGAGGCCCAGTGTTCCATTCCCCAAAGGATTTTGTGATTCAGAAATGACCAGGTATCTGGAAAAACTTTCCCACCCCAACACCAAACCTGCAAACCTGATGAAACACAAAGAACTTTATCACTTTCTTGAATAGTTACAGGTCCTGCCTCTCCCATGAGATCCATTGTGAGTTTTTCCCTTTGTACGCAAATGTACCCCCTCTGCAGAGCTTTGGGTTGAAAATGTGCCTGGCTGTTGTGCCATCCCTTACAGCCAAGCCCTCTTAAAATGTAGTCTCCAGGATCGGATCTTCCATTCTGGGCACCCTTGGCCTTCGCGAGCTAGTCCCTCAATGTGAGGAAGGTATAGTTTCCCTGAAGCCTTCTGCCCTGAGAGGAGATGGACTGAAACCATTTTCCTTTGAAATGCATTAATACCTATTACCCTTTTGTCTCACTACTTGAGATAACAAAACCGAGTGTCTTAGGCGCACAAGATTTCTTTGCAGCCCTGAGAACTAGCACTGAAGTACAAGGCAACATCAGCTTACAAATATTTCTAGTAAATAAAATTGACAAGCTGGTTCATTCTCCAGGGGAAATTTGGGACCTGTCTCTATTATTCATAAAATTCTTGAATGATGGTTCTGGTTGTTTCCATTTAGATGTTATAAATTATTTGGAAGTGTCCAAGAAAAGAAATATAGAGTCTTCCTAAGGAATCCAAATGAAAATTTTCACCCGTCACATTCGTGTGCGTGGTGCCCTTTGCCAAGGAGCAGGCAGGGCTGAAATTAGACTATGCCCTGTGCTCTCTGCTAGCCCAGCCTTGCCTCTTCTATCTAGAAGAAGAAGAACTCTTTTGAATTTCTTCTACAGGGCTTGGGGAGACAGCTCAGTGGCACAAGTGCCTGCCTGGCAAGTGCAAGGTCCTGAGTTTGATTCCTGGTACCAAAAAAAAAAAAAAATGTTCTACAGAACTATCTTCAAACAAATATATAATAAACTAACTTGAAGATACAACTATTTCTGAACGAAATGAATACTTACAGAATGAGTACATGAAGATAAGGGAAGACTCTCCCTGGTTTTGCCATTATTTAAACATACCTGATTTTTTTCTTCTATTTATTACATGTCAGGTCAGGGTTAAAAGCTAAATAAGAGCTTCATTTTCTGTGTTCATTTCGTGGAACCCTTTGAGATAATAAAACAAATGCCAACAGATACAAGAAAATCATTTTCATGAATTAATTTCCTTTAGTAGTTCCATTTATTGATGTTTATGCTAATTTTCTAAACATGTTCATAGTATTTATAAACTAGAACACGTGGTATATGCTATTCAGCTATTCAGTTATAGTCACTACTTTTATTTCTCTTAATTCATTTATTTATTCATTTTCTGTTGATTTTCTGCCTTTCCAAAAAGCATTTAAAGCAATTTTCTATGACGTTATTAATGGTTCCATGTGCTTCCTTGATGTGTTCTACTGTAACTGAGCTTAGCTACTGTCTTGAAACTTTATGTTATCAGAGAGAAATACAGCATTTTAACCAAAAAAATGCCTGTTCATGCTACCATTTTTATTATCCAGATTAATGGTAGAATAAATAAATACTTCTATTGGGAGAAAAGTGAAGCCAGGAATACGTTGTGTGCCTGATGGCATGAGGTACTTCGGATATGCTTTTTTCTTGCAACTCATAAAAACCCTCTAAAGGTATATTTATCTCCATGACAAGTAACCTGAGGCTCATGTGTCACAAGGGTGTCACCTCTAGCTTCACGATTTTACTGTTGCTGTCCCCTGTACCTGGAATGTAAATCTAACTCTCCTTGGAACCCAAATCCATGGTCTTTGTACTGTATAACAATGTCCTCTCAAATGCTTGGTAAAGCTGACCCTTTCCTAGCTCGTCACTCCTAACAGCCGATAAACCTCCTACCTACGCACTATTATCCCAGCTTGTCTTCAAAGCAATCCAGAGAAGTACATATTATGGAATTGGAAAAGAAGGGTACACAAAATAGAATACTTTAGCTAATCTAACAACCTGTGACCCTAGTCATTCCCTGGGGACCACAGTCAGCTGGCCTTGACAACATAGCCATTACTTTGTGCTTTTCAGATTCACTTGCTTTTCTGGAGCTGCCGTTATCACTAAGAAATACGCTTGGTAGTGTGCAAGGCCAGACATGACAGACCTGGCAAAATTACCTATTAACCTCCACACTACTAGAGCCCCAGAGACGAGCAGGGCTGAGGAAGAAATTGGCCTTTCTAACTCCCTATCTGTAGCTGTCTGGCTGCCAGTAGAAGTACTGTGTCCTCTGCGACACTGGACACATTTTCTCTTTCTATTCTTTTTCATTAATTTCTATTGCCACAATATTATACCATAGAATCTATTGCTTATTGGCTTATAGAATCAGACACTAAAGTAAGTTAATTATAATTTCAGGAAGGAAGGGACTGAGGTCATGGAAATGTATGTGTGAAATAATTGTTTTGCAGAGTTTTGCCTGGAAGAAAATGGCCTCACTATCTTTGGTTATTAGTTGATAATTTAGGTTTTTTATTAGTTGATAATTTAGTTTAGTTAATTGATAATTGATACTCATCTCACCAGCTTTGAGTTAGAGAAATTCTAATAGCAATATCTGTGCCTAACCTATTTTTAAATTATAATTTTTTTGTTACTGAACCTATGCAGATCACTCAGGACCTGATGAAATCATGATTTAGTATGCATTTATTCACCCTTATGCCAAGGGTTACCTCCTTAATGACATTTTTTTCTCCTGCGGAAATTCAAACAAGATTTATGCTGTACCTCAGGGCAACTCATGCCTGTAATTCTTATCGATTTTGTTGCATTTATTATTGGCTACCTATCTCTCAAGAAAGATTCGCTTACCTTTCTAATTATGAAAAAAGGCTTCAGTCTGTAAAGCCACATGAATCCTCCAAGACAGTGGCTAAAATTACCAAAATAATGCTAGTACTTATATTGCTGCTTCGTCATCATTATACTGAAAATTCACTTGGGCATTACATTACCACCTTCAGATTGAACCCCATGAAATCATAATTATTTAGATCTTAGTTCAGCATATATTTGCCTTTGGAATACTTTTCCCTGAAGACATGCTGAAAAAATAATAAGTTCACTGAAAATACTGCTAGATGAATTAACACTTTTTAATTTATGATAATACCCTCAATGAACTATGTGCTGATTACTAAAGAAAATAGGTATTTTGTTTTGTAGGACTATGCCCCAAGACCTTGGCAAAGTACCACATTCTTTTCCTAGTCTTATATAATTTTTTCTGCAAAATGGCAGTAAATATAATCTCAAAGGCTCACCATGTATCCATTCATTAGCAGATGAAGCTAAGGCTGCTGAATCAGCTGAACTCACTGGCTCCCCTGTGTTAATGCTATTCATATACCTGCTCACACACATGCACACATGCAGACACACATGTACATGTGCAAACATGCATATATAGAGAGATGCATACATTCATGTATTTTTATGTCTTGGCAAAATGAGAAATTACTTCTTTTAATATGCACTCATGATTATTCATGGTAGCCAAAATCATACATGTTAAATCTACAAATGTCAATCCTAGCCTGGTGCTAGCATCTGCCCAGCAAGAACTCTACTCAGTATTACTGCACTTTCCATCAAATATAAAATTTTTGCTTTTTCACTAAATCACTTTGGCCATTTCCTCTATTATTTTGAAATATTAGAGACCCACAGAACTTGAAATGTCATAATGCATTGTGATATTTTTCCATGTTTTATGGAAAAGTAAATGATTATATGTGATGGCAGGGATAAGACTCAATCTCCAAAGTATCTAAAGAAAATATCAAGAGTGTGCTATGAGAAATAAGTAAATGAATAACTGAACCTCAGTTGGGTTATTTTATCTAGAATAATAAATTCAATAGTTACAGGTTTTTTCACTTTTCTGGTTGCTCCTTTCCTCTTTCAGACAATTTCAGTAGCTAAGCTCCTGCATTAACACACAATAGATAGACTTTTTAAAGAAAGGGTGAGAATATTCTACATACTTCTCTGTCCCATTTGCCACCTCCCAACATTAATACATTGTTTTATGGGCTTTTTTATTTCTGCAGACTTAAATCTCTCCTACAGTGCCTCATTTAAGAAAAAACACAATGGCAGATCATTCTTAAAATTAAAAGAGAAAATTGCTCTCAGGAAATTCCTTTAATTTTGCTATCTGGTGAAAGTATTTTTTAATGTGTCTGCATGTTTCTGTTCCCCGACTTCCCTACAACACAGAGGAATCTGTATGATGCTTAACTGTAATTTTAAAAAGGAGATTAACTGATAAACTAGTGAGGAGCATGGATAATATTGGGGTTTTGATAAAAGAGATTCAACTTTTTATGACAAAACGAATTTTGCAGTTCTCAGTTGCTGTCTAACAGTGACTAGGTGTCATCTCTAGGTTGGTGAAGCAAGTATGATCAAGGAAATAGAGATGGGATGATAAAAAAAAAAGCAAAGGAAATTGCCACTGTAAACATATTACTCGTTAAAAAGGTAAACTTGAAAACAGGCAACCCATGAGTACCTATCTCGTTATCTTCAAGTAATATTTTCTTTAAGTGTATTAGTTACATCTGATTTTTCGAGAAAAAAAAAAACATGAATTTATTCCTAGGTACTCCAAGACTTTAAATTCAGTAACCTTTTTTTGCTGTTTTTTTGTATCTTACTTTACAATGGGATTATGAAGAAAAATAACTCACATGGCCAAAGTAAAAGAAGGATTATTTATTATATTCATTAAGTCCTAAAGATTTGATAAAGTTGCAGAATAAACTCACTTTAAAACGTTCCCAAGTAGGTCTTTAAAAAAAAATACATGTGGTCGTAATACAGGTAGGGCAGTATGTAACTGGTTTTTAACAGAGAACCAATTAGATCGCACAGTGAAGCTGCAGAAGCTTGACACGTGGCTCAGTTCCCTCCCACCAAGGTGGAAGGTCAGCGCCTCACATCAGTGTAGCTATGCATACACTCCCAGTGAGGCTTAGCAGTACTGGTCCTGTGAACACCGCCAGGTAAGAGGGCTCCAGAAACCAAGCAGCATGTGTGTGTCCTGCAGGTTAGGAGAGGAGAAGCCTTTGCAAAGGAAATTCCGTACACTTCTGTGTGTACATACAGAAGAATAGAAAGAATGTGTACATGCATGCACTGTATGTACCAATATAAATCTCCGCTGTAGAAGCTTTCTGATGGTCTTTGCGATCACTCGTTATTTCTTTAGAATAGGATGTCCTCCTAAAATACACTAGGAAAAATAAAGACAAAGTATTATTATTTATTAAAAATAACAAGCAGGGATTCAGCAAAAAATTTTTAAAAATCTATGAAGACCTTAAACTTTATATGTGATATATTTGTGTGTGTATATATATATATATATATATAGATATGTTTGGTAATCAAAACTCATGATTTATTTTTACTGTGATTCTTATAGCTTAGTGTTTTTGATGTTGCTTTAACCTTTCTCCAAAGCTGTCAGTGACATCATAGTACCATAAATCTTGCATTATACCAGTTTTAATAATATTTTGGTGAAAGGCATATTCTCCCAGAATCATTCCAACCTTGTGAATTATGATCTGGAATGTTCTAAGTTCCATAGTATGGATGGCATGGTTTCAGTTATATTCTAAATGGTAAGATTATACTAAAGAAACAAATTAGGCAAGTTTTAAATGTTATAGTTTTTAACAATTGATTGATTGATTCTGATTATTTTTATTCATGGATTATAAACAATTTAAAATTTTTTAAAATCAGTAAATAAGATGTTTATTTTATTTATGTTTCTCACTGCTTCCAAAGAGCTATAATTTAGAATTCATATTCAGTAAACAGTGTTTAATAATATTTTCAGTTAGGATATATTTTTTTCTACAAATGAAATTAATTTTACCATAATTATTAGGAACTCTTTTCAGAAAACTATGCTAAGCTTCTATGACATCACTAAAGAATGCCATACCGTTTTTGCAATAGACCCCGTCCCAGCAAAGCAACATTTTAGACAGTGGACAAGAGGATGGATGTCCTAGTGGCCAGTGGAACCCTTACCCACTTGGGAGGCGGGATGTACCTCCGGACACCATTACTAAAAAGGTAACCAATTTCAGATTGACGACGCAAGCCACAAACCTTGTACATCTATTGCAATATGTAACTCATATCTGTGTCTTAGCATCATTTCTAACTTCATCGATCACTTCAGACAAAATATCATTCCATCCTAAACTTCAGTTCACAGTAAGTACACTGAAAAGAATGCCGCATGCTCCAATGTGTAACGAATGTTTATAAACATCCTGCCACCTGTCTGCAGATACTACACTACCACTGTCAAGAGTACCATAAGATACTCTTCTAAAGCTGTGTGTGGAAAGGTATGTGACGTATACTTTTGCAGTGGGCTGTAGCCAGTTTGCATAAAATAACTGTTGGACATGAAAAGATGGATTTAGCATTTTGAAAGTCACAACAATACATTCAACAAGCCTGTAGTTGACAGTTAATATGTGCACTATTATATGTTGAACACTTGCTAAATGGTAGTGGAGGTAAAACAGAGACAGTGCTTTGCATCTGGTGTGGAAAGTGAAGGGATAGATAGGTACTAATGACACTCACTACCTGCTAGGTCACCGCAACCAGAGTGAAAAGAAAGCCAGGGCCTGTGAGGAGATATTTGCAGTATGTTCTTAGGCTCAAGCAATTTGTGTCTTACAAATTTTTTAAACTCTTGCAAATCAATTAAAAGCAACCTATAAAATAATTTTTAATGGTGAAATATATTCTTATAAAAGGAAGTACACAAACATTAATACAAAACAGCCCTTTTATCCAGGAGAGAAATGTGAAAGAGATGCTGTCTTATGTTTACCTGATTGGCAAAAGTGGAAAGGTTTGAAAAACGCAAATTATTTGCAAGTACTGGAACTACAAAACTCTTTTGTACTTCTGAGAGTATAAAGCACACTCACTTTGGTAATAAATTACCTTGTAAAGATAAACATGCACACACCCTACCTTCCCCCCAAGCCTCTGAAGGTATTAAACTAGAAAAGCTCTTTAACATATCATTCAAGGTACTTCTGACACTTATTACATTGCCAGAAAATTGGGCAAACTCAAATGCCTATGAGCAGAAAGTATGCAAATTTGTTATTGATACAAAAGTATATGTCACAGCAATAAAAATTAGTAAGTCATCATCATAAGATGTATAATAATCTAAACACATAATTCAAATGGGGAAAGTTTCAAGAGATGGCACACATTTTATTTACAAATCTCAGAAACAGAACTAAAACTGTTTAGCCCTACTACATGAGCAAAAAGATTGCTTTTAAAAGGGCATAACAAACATATTGTTTAGAATTATGATTACCTCTAGAGGGAAGTCACAGGGGAAGACAGAGCAAGAGACAAGTGGCATTGTTACTCTTCTAATTCTTGAGTTCAGTTATAGTTCTCACATGCTTGTTTTTACGCTCAAGAGTCTACTGGATGATTGAACTTCATTACATAAATACACACATTCTGTATCATCTAGGTGAATTTCCCCTTTGATGACTATGTCTGAGCTTCGTAACACTGGGAAATATCTATTCTATCCAAGATAATAGGCGATGCATAGCTTTGCAAGTGCTATATCCACTATTAATTCGCCTTTGGCGTAATACCCAGGACTGGGACACAGGCTATAGCAGTATGGAAAGAGCACCTGTTTAGGGAGGAAACAGGAAGTTGAAAAGAAAAGAACAGGGTCAAATAAGGCTAGGAAGCTAAGCAGAACCCAGGTCATTCTGGGCTTTATCCTGTAGGAAACTGAAAGAACTCTGAAGTATTTTCATCAGGGAAAGCACATGACTAAATTTTCATGGAAAGAACACACTAACAGCTTTTCAGTGAATGAACTAGAGAGGATAAAAAGCAAGAGCAATGGAACTAATTAAGCAATTTCCAGCAATCCAGGGGAGAGTAGGTAGATAGCAGAGGGAAATGAATGCATTAGCATCTTGTGATTCACTAGACATAGGTCAGGGAAATAGATCAAAGTTTCTAGACTGACATCAAGGTTTATAGCTTGGTCAAGTCAGTCCCAATAGCTAATGTGGGAAATGCAGAAAGAGTAATAGATGGAAGTGGAGGAAGAGGGAAGCTTGCATTGTGGTACCTGAATCTGAGGTATCCTTAGGGCATCTGAGTGGGTGTGTGAAGTGGATATATGATGATGCTGAGCAGAAGCTCAATGGAGAAATCATAGGTAAATATACCCACTTAAGAGTCAGCAGAACATATGTGTAATTTAGCCACGAGTGAGACCGAAGAGCCCCCTTGAGATACTGACATTTAAGAGATGGACTCAGAAAGAAGAGACAGAAAAGGAATAATCACTGACATTAATCAGTATGGAGATTGGTCCTGCAAACTGTAGAAATTTCAGGAGAAACGCCCTTGGGCACCAAGGAAGTGAGTTGCTAGCATAGGAAGTGCTCAAGATCTAGAATAGCCTACGATGCAGTCCTTGGTTCTATAAGGTGTTAGTGACTCAGAGTTTTTCCCATTTCCAGTCTACCATCATACTTTCCTTGGCTTTACCCTAAAACTGGTTCCTCTCACATGTAAGATGATTTCCAACACTGATAGGTGATCGTTGGAAAACTTCCATTTTCAAATCCAGTAGAAAAGAGACACAAGTTCCTGTAACTGTTTGTTACATGTAAAACCTTTCTTCCTCAAATCACTCAACAACCTCTTCATCTCATTGATCCAAAAAACTACAGACTTTCTATCTCTTCAAGAGGGAGGGAATTCTATGTTTGGCTTTAACTAATCAGTTTCAGTGAAATAGTTAGAGCTCTTAGCTTCAAAGACCACTAAAAAGTGTAGATGGAAAAATAAGGAAAAGTTAACAGCTTGGAAATAAATGTTTGGAGACTAGAGTCAATGATGTCAATGATGCCAAAAAATATTCCTGAAAGAAGAGTATTGCCTAAAGATTCTTCAAACTTAGAAACCTAAAAAACTCAAGAAAAGACTTTCTTCTTGAAAGGAAATAGTGTATTACACTGGCCTGTATAAGGCAGTAGCAGCTAAGATGGTAGACACCTGAACATAGAGGGCGAAAGGAAGTAACTTAGCTGAAGGGCAAGTTGGAAAAACCACACAAGGTAAGAGGGCAATCTGCTCTGTTATGAGAAAAGGAGAGAGGATGTGTGTCTTGGCAGGATACTTACAGAGCGCCTATTGGAGCAAAGGGGTATGGCATGCACCCCAGAGAAGGAATAGTATTATGTGATTGCAGAGGGTTGCTATCATTTCATCTTATTCATTTATTAACCTGCATGGAGCTAGCAGGTGTTTACTTCATCCATTCATACATCCATTTTATACCAAGTCTATTTTCAAAGACCATTAATACAGCTCAAAATGATCACCTTTTTGCCTCACTGCTAGCTTTCAGAAACCCATATAATCCTGCAATTGATTAAATATCTGTGGACTGGTTAATCTTGATCAATGCTAAAGTAATTGTTTGATCTGTCTGAAAACTTCATGAAGTTTTATGCTTCTTGCAAGTGTGAAATAATATATGTCTAAAACATTATCATGTCTTTGACATAGAAAGTTATTTGTATTTCTGCTCTTATGAGAAATGCTTTTGATTACCCAGTATTATAGTTTTGTCACCTGTAATCCCAGTACTCAGAAGGTTGAGACAGGAGGATTGCCATGAGTTCAAGGCCAGCATGGACTACATAGTGAGACCTTGTCTCGGAAGGAAAGACAGAAGGACAAGAAAGAAAGAAAGAAAGAAAGAAAGAAAGAAAGAAAGAAAGAAAGAAAGAAAGAAAGAAAGAAAGAAAATTATAATTTTGCCTAAAATCTGAGGTCTTAGAAGCTATATATCTATGCCTACTTCTTGAGGAGGGATTTGTTTGTTTGTTTGTTTGTTTGTTGAGACATGGGGTCTCCCTGTGTTTTCTAGGCTCACCTCTAACTCGTGGGCCCAATCAACTCTTCTTCCTTAGCTTCTGGAGAAGCTGGGACTACAGGTGTTTGCCGTCACACCCCATTTATCCACTTGTTGCCTCAGGCTATAGACAATGAAAAATGCTTTAAATTTTCAAATTTAGGTTGTTGAATATACTAATTGAATTAAGTAAGTGTCAGTGAGAATGAAACCTAAGAAAATGAGAACGGTAACAGGAATACTAGCCTGGGTTGTGATATTTGTCCTGTTGTTTATTGATCTTATACCCTACAATGAACGTTTCTTAAAAGTTAATGTTATTTTTGTCATTGTGGTAAACTGAGTGGTCATTAGGCTGGGCTAGAGAATAGAAAGCTGGAAAATGAATTGCAAATGAAATGGGGAATTCAAGGAGAGTAAGCAGCAAAAATCTTAGGCAAACCCACTGGACACTTTCTCAGCACTCTGCAGAAGTCTAAGCCATCAGAAATTAGCAGGATGCTGCAGAGATTTGCTAGAAAATCAGTTCTAGGGAAAGGCTTGGCTGAACCCATGGATCTCTGCTGTAGAAATCTTAGCTCTTCAGTAACTAGCACTGGTGATACGCACAGCCATGCCTTGTGGTAGGTATCAAAGAGAAACAGGTGAGGGGTCTTCTGCAGACCCAAAGATTTAGTGTTTATCCCTTAGGAAGGTTTTGCATCTGTGTCTTCCACTACTGTCCTGTGTGCCGAGACTGGCAGAGTGACGGGACAAGGTTGAGGGATTTAAATCCTTTCCTATTTTGATAGTGTCAGAGGAGATGGCCAGTTTTACTTCCCCTCTTGCTATGTGAGTCCCCAAACCTCAACTTCTGATATCCATTAATTCAAAAAAATCTAATCACTACTAAAAGAATATGTTACTTTTATGTAAAACTCCTCCCTCTTAAAAAAATTCCAGGCAATACTAAGTAAATACTTCAAGAATTATTATCAAAAAAGCAACCATGATTTCAGGAGAAGCACTGGTATTTTAGAGTTCTAATGTGTCGCTGCTCTCCATCTGTGGTAAGAAGATTAGGTACCGTGCATTAGATCTTTACTCTGTGTCCCTCATGGTGCTAGCTGCCTTCATGTATTTATGCATCTCACCCTCAAGGCCACCAGGTAAGCACTGCAATTTTATACATTCTATGAGATACTTGACCTAAACTCCTCTCCTGTATGTGGCAGAACAGAACGTGGTGGTCAGGGTGTAACAGAAAAATGCAAAAACAAATGTTATTGTACATTCAGATGCTACACTCTGATTTGGTTGAAGCCTCTTCAGGAATGACAGGATTGTCCTAATTCTAAAATGACAGACTATTTCAAAGTGTTGGTAATGTTGAACAAGTTGAATACCCCAGGAGAGATTTAAAATGAAAGGATAATTCCTGTAAGAGCACATTAAAATCCTGGAGCAGATAATCAAGAATCTATAAAATCCCAGTGATGTAGAACCTGCATGTTCTTTATACAGAAAGATAAAATACCCAAAGGTCTCGTTTATCATTAGTGATGTCCCCCATGGGTGTCTGTCCCTTTCAAAGGGTTTTAGGTTAAATGCATAATCAATTGACACTGGAGAAATAAAGATACGTGACAAAGGTCAACCTTAGCATGGATATGAATGAAGAGAAAGGCATAAAGAAACTTGCTAATTTAGTCTTGGCTCACAAAGCATACCCTCTCTGCTGGATCTGCCTGTTTTCCTACAGTGTCAACTCAGCCATAAAAGCTTTGGGATTTCCAGGATTGTCACATGCAAGGCATTCTCAGGGATTTACCAAAAAGGATTAGAAAAATAATGTGGGTTATATCCTGGGGGGATCATTTTCATGTTCTTAATACCTAACTTCTCCCCTACCCCCACATTGTAAATTTACCTTTTTCAGAGCCATATGGAATATTTCTTATATATTCTTATTGAGTTTCTGGGAAGAAATATTCATTCCTTATTTTAATTGTGGCATTCATCATGTTTTAAGCATAATACATTTCAGTGTTGCTTTCTATACACAAGAAGAAAGGTAAGATCTAAAATATCTTTTGGAATCATAAATGTTTTGCTTTTGTCTATGTGGCTAAATCATCATTTGTGTTTTTAAACAACTGGACTAGATATCTGCTGATGGATATTTTACGGTGTAATAAGTCAGTCCTTTGCTAAGAGTCAGGAAAAAGTCCTCTCATTTTAAATAAGGAGATTTTTAAGGGCACATATAAGATATTCACCTTAGCTTACATGTTTAGGAATTTAAATAAAAGCACTTTATTTTATTAATATCCTATCTAAAATACATAATCATTAAGTTTTATTAATTGAAGAGTGACTTTCTCAGAATTTTTTCCACCAAAAAAAAAAGAAAATATATAGCTATCAGCTACGTATGTGAAACCAGAACAAAAATAAGAATGATTTTTGCTTCTGTACTTTAACCAAGGCTCAGCATAGTATTATTGAGATCCTTTACTTCAAAGGGTGGAAAGAAATGTAGCTCATTTAAATAAAAATAGAAGAAAGTCTGGTACAGATAAGAAACAGAGGTGAGGTTTTAAATATTGGCAAACAGCAGATCTCAGGGTTCTAAACAGTCAGGGACTGGAGGAGGCAGATAGGAAAATCAGCAAGCAGGCCTAGAGTGCAAGAGACCAAAGAAATAGACATGCGTTTCTATCAACATCAAAGCCAAGTACATCTGTTTTGTTTAGAGTAAAACTGGAAATGAAAACTGACTCTAAATCTGACTGAGTGTCAATGCTTCAGCCAAGCATTCACTTTGTACAGTAGCAGCTGTGTCAGGTAGAGCAGGATTTGGCTTTGGCATTGTAAATTCCACCTCCCAAAGAACGATCCATTGTGAACAATGAAGACCCACCAGGAGGATCACCTTCACACCACAAGTGCACACGCAAATGAGAAGAATCTTCTCCATCCCCTGAAAAATCCTGCCTGGGTCCTGGCTTCCCTTCACCCTTTCTCTTCCCCAGAGCTCCTGATTCTCTACTGTGATCACCAGATAGTCCATGGGTCACAATCAATTTTCCTTCCGGTTTCTGGGCAGTATAGAAAAAGAGTGGAATTCCTTGAAACCACGTGGACATGAATAGTGATAATATATTCTATGCAGAGGTGGCTAAAGAATAGCAACTTGAAGAGAAATGCCAGCCAGTGTTTATTTGTTCATTTGTTTGCAGTGCTGGAGATTAAAGTCCTGGCTGTCTCCATGCTTGGGCAAGCACTCGCCCTGAGCTACATCTCCAGCCCTATTTTAAACTTTAAGACAAGAGCTCACTAAATTCCCCAGCTGGCCTTCCGCTTTCCATCCTCCTGCCTCAGCCTCTAGAGTAGCTGAGATCAGAGCACAGGGCCACCATACCAACTCGTTTTTTGTGACAGTGAGCTCTGTGCCAAGACAAGAAATGAGGAAATGAAAGGGCAGCTTGCTAAAACAGTACGGTGGAGGAAGGATTTGCATCACAAAAGAGTTCGCTGTTCTTGTAAAGTAAATCATTTTTTGTTCAGTTTTTGGGGTTTTTTCCTCCATGTTTGGGGCACAGGCCTTGGCTCCTCACAGGGAGTTGGTCTGTTTACACCCTAATACTTTCCAGGTCCTCTTCCCCACCTTCTCTCCCCACCCCACCTCAGTCCCCTTCCCTTTCACAAAAGAAAGATCTGTCTCCCTTTGTTCTGTCATTTTTTAATCTTGCTCTTTATTTATATTGTGGGTTTCTCCTGTACGAGAAACCATGTGGTTTGTTTGATTTATTTCACTTAAATATAGGGTTTTTAAAACAGAACTTCACTGCAATCAGTAACCCTTGGAGAGGCTTTTCTTATATGAAAATATGCATTTTTTTTTCTTTACCAGAAGCTACTTTTTTAAGGCTACATACATAAAGGAAAAGTGAAACTGAGAATGTAGCAAATTATACAAATTTAAAAAGAAAAAGAAAAAACCTTCCATCCTCCTGAGATTTTGAAAGTGATTTTCCATATCTGCAGTAAACTCCTCTGTCCTTGGAGTTTGGGGTATCTAGAAATAATCTAGAACTGATTACTTGTGTGACTAGTAAATACCCACTCCCTGATTTCGATGGAAAAAGAAAGCCGTGTTTCTGATCAAGTCCCAGCAGCTCTGGAAGAATTCCAGCCACCCCGTGGTCATCTCACCAAACTAGGACACGGAGTAGGAGAATTGGTGGACAAGTGAAATGTATCTTGTGTGGTCAGGGATTAATTTTGATAACATTGTTAAGCACCCAACAAACACCAACACCTAACTCTGAGGTTTATCAGACTACAGTGGTCTGGGATCTGCTAGTGTTCCCTCTCCCTAGGAGGTCAGCACCTCCATACTCAGCTTGCCTCCACATGGTCTTTATGCGTAATATTGCTTATAGAATAGGAGAAAATGCTCTGTTTGAATTATGCAAATTGCAGTATGTAAAACAACCCAAAGAAGAAATATGTAGGGTCTCAAATCAAATTAAGCCTCTTTTATCTAATTAGTAAGAACTCTTATTTAGAAAATTAAATATATTCTTTTGAAATATATTATAGTTGATTATCATATTATCTTTTCCAGGAAATCATATAATCATACCTTTTGTTATACTAAGTAAGGGAGTAAGAGTGCATCAGTCCAATTAGATTCACTGTTCCCCATAACTAAATTACTAACAAAGATAGAGATGGCATGTATATGTATATGTAAGTATAGTGTGCCAAAAAATTTATACATCAGGAAAAAAGGTGTATAAGTATTTAAATACTAAATTTATTGAGGCATCATGAGAGGAACACAAGTTACCTTTGGCCTCTACAAGTATAAGAGGTCCTCAAAGTGGTGATCCTTATTTTCCAGACATTTGCTAGTACAGTGAACTGCTGAAGCATGTATACATTTTTTGGGAAGAGTCTGTGTTAGAAAAGAAGGTGAGAAAGAAAGACCTGCCTGTTAAACAGGAATTATGTACTATTACTTACCAAAGCAAGAGTACCTGACCTAAGGGAAGGAGTAAAAAGTTCATGAAAATGAGCCCTTTCAGAAGCACTTCTGCAACTGAGTAATTGCTGGATCGGGAAGGGGGGGTGAGGGAATCAATGAAATAATTTCTTCTGTTTAATGATCTATTTCCAATATTTGTTTTGATCTTCTGATGAGGTATAATGATATAGTTTTAATTAACTAAATTGAATATTACCTAAGACACTGGTATGTTTAAATTTTATTTTTATTATGTAATTAGATTTATTCACTGAAATAAAGAGGAGGTTGTGGAAACATCAATGGGAAAATTCTCTTAAAGCAAAAGTGACAGCTGTATGAAGGACTCTGGTTTCACAGTCACTGTTGCATTGGATTTTTCTTACTTGAAGCATCATTATTCCCTAGCTCACAGGGTAGATCCTTGTCTCCCAATACCATCGCAGAATACAGTTGTCCCCTAGTAGTGAAAGACCTCACTGTCACAAAAACAGAGGATTTTTCTCATCTAGACTGACTTTCAATTATAGCCTTTAATAAAAATGCAAACTCAAAAAATGTCTATCAAGTAGCTCTCAAATCAGAGGTAGAAAATAAACTTGTTACAGATTAAAGCAGTTGGGAGAATGGCAGATTAAAATACCTAATCCATCAGTATTTGACATAGGTGTTCCTTAAGACAAATGACTATTTCTTCTTCATAAAACTGAGGTAACGGTAACATTTCCATAACCTTGGTTTTGAGAGAAATTTAAATGCAGAAATACAAAGTTAATATAATGCACTAAAAATGTCCACGGCTGAATGCATAATTTGAAGACCTACATAACGTGGCAGCTGGCAGCTGATTAAGGATCATTGCCAAACAGGATGTCAAAGAGGGAAGATTCCATTTCTCGCCATTTGGTCTTTATCAGACTTTTTTCCACTGCCCACATGTTCTTAGAAATCTTAAGAGTGAAAGAACTTATTGGCAAAGTATCACTGTTGTTAACATCTTCCTTCTCTTTTTACCTTATCTTGGGAATGTGTAGTAGAATCACCGTGGCATATTGCAGATTGGAATGAGCAGGCTTAGATCTAATTTCATCATTCTGCTCTCATAGATGCTCTGTTGATTTTTCGCTTCCGTTAATAATTTCCAATTCCGTAGCTGTGTTCCATAGGTTGGTATTTATCATAGAAGAAAATGCTTGTGGCGAATGATTTAAAAGTGACTGCTCTCACATATCAGCCAGCTGCCCTTCTGAGACAGAGGCACTGTAGTCAAAAGCTTAGTGCTTCATTCACCATTTTATCTGACATTGAAGGAACTAAAGTTTATCACCTACATATGACTCTAAAAAATTCACGGTGGGCAAATATTTTTGCATCCCCAAAAATAATTCTGTGTGCCAGCATCTAAACACTAATTTAAATTCAGCTTGATACTCTGGTTGTCAAGATCGTATACACAATGTCTACAGTGTCAGGAGACGCTGCAGCAACGTGCCTAGCTTGGGCAGTCTCGGGTCAGCTTCACAGCTTGTGTCAGGAGGAGCTGGGCCATGGGACTGAGAACTCAGGCTGGAAAACACAGTGTTGTCTGAGTCTACAATCCACCCTGGACCACTGTGTTATACTACTGTTCTACCCATATATCGGATCCTACACTCTACCAAGTTAAAAAGAAATCAAAAACACTGCAGGTGTATATAAAGCCAAATAATGCATTAAGCTTCAGTTACAAACAGTTGACTGTTTTCTTACTAGGATTTTTTTTAAAAAAAAAAAAAGCAAGAGAAACTGTCAGTCTTAACTTTGCTCTAATGGGCACTGAATGTGTTAAGCTCAGTTGCTGAGTCCCCTGTGTGGGGAGAAAGGAGTGGTGTGTACGTGTCGTTAGAGGGCCCCTGGAGATTAGTGGGCTCTTGGTACAAACTACTCACCACAGTTCTGTCCTGGAAGTGTTTTACTAACGCTAGCAATTGCAGTACCTATTAGTTTGGATAAAACCTGTGTCACTTATTCACCAGCTAACTTTTATTTTTAAATGGAAATTCAATTTATTTTATAAATGATAGATAAAAAATTGAACATGTGAAAGGCATGTCCTGTATGTCCTTCATGTATGTTTAAACCAGAGTAAATGTATCTGCTCGGACACACATTATTTCCCCATGGGGAAAACATTCAAAATCCTTTCTTCTAGCTTTTGAAACATGCGATAGGTTACTGTTATTTACAGTCACCCTCCTGCAGTGGCACCGCAGAACTTCTTATTCCTAGCGACAGCTTTATACTCATTGGTCAACCTTTCTTCACCACTAATTTGCATTTAAATTTCTCCTAACAAGTCATTAATGAGACCAAGGTCACGATTCAGCATCCATTTGGAATTATGTATCCACAAACACAGATTACTGTCTCTCCAACTGAACTGTTGTCTTGAAAATATATACAGTGCTGGAGACCTAAGTGGAAAAAAACAATGATTAATAACAACAATCTAAAATATTATCTGTATTAATAGCTAAGAGTAAGTAATATCTCTTCTTACCTTACATAAAGGAGCCCGGTCCTCCACTGGATGTAGGTGGCACACAGCTGTAATCCCAGCACTCTGGGAGACTGAGGCGGAAGGATCACAAGTTTGAATCCAGCCTGGCTAATTTAGCCACCTAACAAGCAGGGTCTCAAAACAAAAGGAGATGGGGTTACAGCTCAGCGCAAATACCCTGGATCCAACCCTCCATACCAGAAAAAATAAATAAATATGCCACTCCTCAAGACCTGAAACAAAATGCAAAATTTGCTGCCTGTTAACAAATAACTTCTAAGGCACAGTCTAAGCTAAATGAAGTTAGCAAAAGCATAGAGTTCCAGCTTTGGTTGATTTTCAGGAGTTAGACTATTTAGGAGTTCATTAATAAAGCTTAAGCTGAGGAAAGACAGGCATTTGAATGGTGCTGATTCGCTGATTTTCAGGAGCTCTTTCTTTCTTTCTTTCTTTCTTTCTTTCTTTCTTTCTTTCTTTCTTTCTTTCTTTCTTTCTTTCTTTCTTTTTTGTACCAGGAATCAAACTCATGACCTCACGCTTACCAGGCATGCACTTGAGCCACTGAGCTAAATCCCCAGCCCTCAGGAGCAGTTTCTAAAGCAAACTGTCATTGATTAATTACAACAGATTTTAAAACATTTCTTTTTAACAGTGGCTTATTACTATGGTCAAAGAAAAATCATGACCTCTCTCAGCAAAAAAATAACACTCATTACATTACTGAATGTTCACTATATATCAAACAATATATCCAGTGTCTTCTATTACTGCCTTTAATCATCACAATATTCTGTTAAGCACTTATTATCTACAGTTTCACAGTATAAAGAGTTTAGGTTCCTGGCATGTGATCACATAACTAAAAAATGATTGAGCAAGGAATGAAATCCAGGTTCATTCATTTCCAAGGATTTTTTCTGTACTGCCCATCTTATTTTTTTAAATGACTAACTCCTGGTATTCAATAACCCCTTCCATTTCTATAACTTTTTCAGTCCCAAAGTGCTATGTAAATTAAATTGTATGATGTGTAACTTTGTGGGTGGTCTTGTTTTTTTAATCCAGCATCTCTTTTAGAGATTTTTTTGAACACAATATATGACTCAACAATCCCTTCTCTTGTGTTACATCCATGGTGTGGATGGATTACAGTTTGTTTAATCACCTCTGCTAAGAAAAATTGGGTTGTTTCAAGTTTGGGATTGTTATAAAGAAAGCTACTCTACTCATTCATGGACAGGCATGTTTGGTAATATAAATTGTAAATCTCTGGGATAAATGCCCCATCGTGTGCCCAGTCCTGGGAATACAATTGCCTAATCCTGTGATGTATTTGCGTGGTTCACTTTTAAAGAAATTGCTAAACACTCTTGTAGCGAAGTGTTTGCTATACCATTACCAGTAACAACATATCCAATTTCTCCTCATCATCTCTAGAATTTGGTATTATCACCTTTTTTTAATTCCTCTGCTAGATGTGCAGTGACATCTCCCTGTTTTAATTTAAATTTTCACAGTAGCTAATGATGTTGAACATCTTCTTGTGTGTTTATTACCAAAATCTGTATCTTCTCTACATTGAGTGAACTGACACCTTATATCTTTGCCCATGTTCTAGGTTGATTGGTTAGGTCTTTAATGTTACATTTGCAGCCCCCTTATTAACTTAAGTATTATCCTGTGTCATATATGTAGCTCATAGCTCTTTCCCAGCAACTCAGTAGCTTGTCTTTACAGTCTTTTAAGTCTATAGTCTACTAAGTTAATTTTTATATGTGATATAAGAAATAGGTTAAGGTTCATTTATTTTGCCTATGCATATCCAACTGCGCCAGCATCATTGATTGTAAAGATTCTTCCTTAAATTGTTTTCACATCTTGGTATAAAATCACTTGGACATATTTTTATGGGCCTATTTATGGCCCTATTTCATGGTGATCCTCCTGCCTCAGCCTTCTGAGTGCTGGGTTTACAGGCATGCACCACTACACCCAACTCCCTTTTTCAGGTTTTTTAGCATTCTAGTTTCATGTCCTTCTAAATTTTAGAAAATATGTATATGGTTTATATTCTTAAATCTATATATACATGTTTTTATATATATTATATATATGGTTTTTATATATATTATGTATATAATATATATATATATATATACATATACATATATATAGGATTTTGATAGAAATCAATTTCGAGAGCCAGTTTATCTTCGTTAAGTCTTCCAACCTATATATATGGCATGTCTTGCTCGTGGGTACATCTTCTTGGATGTCTTCATCAGCATTGTATACTTTTCAGTGTGTAAATCCTGAGTAAGCTTTACTTAACTACACCTAAGTATTTCACATTTGTGAGTGATTGTACATGGTTTTCTATTTAAGTTTCAGTGCCCATGAATTCATAAATACACTTGATTTTTGATGTTTATGGCCTTACTAAACTCACTTGTAAATTCTAGGCAACATTTTTTTCTTTTGAATTTTCCGTGTAGACAATGTCATCTATAAGTAAGGATGATACATTTCTTCCGTTTCAATTTCTATACCTTTTATTTCCTTCTCTTGCCTTATTTCACCAACTAAAACTTCTAGTACCTCAGTGACTATGAGTGATGAGAAAGAAATTATGCCTCATTCCTGATCTTAATGGCAAAGCATTTAATTTTTTTCACCAATAAGAATATTAGCTATAAGGTTCTCATAGACGTCTTTATTGAGTTCTCTGTTCCTATTTCTCTGAGTGTTTTACATGATGCCTGGTTGTTGAATTTTTTCAACCACTGTTTCTGCTCCAATGATAGAATTTTTCTTCTGTACACTTTAATATGGTGTATGACATTCATTCTCAAATAAGAGAAACCTTGTATCACTGGAATAAACTTGGCCAAGATACAGAATTATTTTTTATATATTGATTAACACTATTTACCAATATTTTGTTAAGAACTTTTGCATCTATTTTTGCAAGGCCCACTGGTCTGTAATTTTACCTTTTCTTAATTACCTTCCTTTGAGTTCCTCTTCTTTTAATTCTCTCTCCTTCTCTTTCCCTTCTCTTTCCTTTTCTTCTTCCTTCTCTTATTCCTTCTCTCTTGGTATCATAGTATTTCTCTCTCTTCTATTTTCTTCTCTTGTATTTTCTGGAAGAGGTCTGCATAATTGGCATTATTTCTCACTAAAACATTTTATAGAATCCTTTATTTTAGCTCAGCTTTAAGTTTTCTCAAAGCCGAAATAAAATAAACCGAACTAAGTGAAACCATGAAAAGTTAGGGATTTATTGATACATTAAAGTTTAGATCTCAATTTCATTTTTTGTTTTCTGCTTGTGTTTTTCTTATTTTACTGACCCATTTCTTTTCCTTGCATCTTATGAGCTATCAGAACATCTTTTAGAATTCCATTTTGATTTATTTATAGTGTTTTTTAATGCACCTCTTTATATACTTTTACACTGGTTGTTCCTGGTTTTTTTATATATATATGATATATATATATATATATATCATATATATATCATAACCTCCTTTGTCTTTTCATCTCACTCATGTATAATAGAATTGCCTTAAATATTTCCTCTACATATATTTAGAACCATATCACATAATGGCTTAGTTTACTTTAAATATAAAACATAATTTTGAGCATTTAAGAGAAGGAAGCTCAATGTATTTACCATATTTTTGCTTATCATGTTCCTTCTTCCTTCCTAAAGTTACAAGGCTTTTCATTTACCATTTCCATTCTACTCAGAGAACTTCCTTTACACATTATTTTAGGAGAGTTCTGGTAGCAACAAAATCTGTTTTCCTTCATCGAAGGACATCTTGACTTCCCTTTCACTCCTGAAGAACATTCCCATGGTTACAGGATTTGGATCTGAGAGATCTTTTCTTCCAGCAGTTGAAGTTCATTGTGCTATTACTTTCTGTCATCTGTGATTTTTGATGAGACAGTTACTGTCATTCAGACTGTTTTTCCTCTGTACCTGTCACTTTTTGTGGTTGCCTTGAAGATTATTTTGCCTTTTGCTTCTAAAAGTTCAGTTATGATGTATCTATGTTATGGTTTGTGTTTAAATGCCCCCCAAAGCCTCGTGCAGTCATGAGCATTTGTGATTGGTTCATCGTCTAGCACTGGGATTGGCAGTGTGAGTGCTGCGCCTGCCAAGGGGTGGGGAGCTGGTACACTACCTAAGGGAGGGAAGGAGGTGCTTTCCTCTTGTCCTCATTGGTACCTGAAGACACTATGAGCAGCTGCCCCTGTGCCAGGCCACCCTGCCTTGGAGCCAGCTGAGTATGGACTGAAACCTCCACAAACTGTGAGCTAAATAAACCAACCAACCTTCCTTCCTTCCTTCCTTCCTTCCTTCCTTCCTTCTTTCCTTCATTTTGGCATCAGGTATTCTGTCTGCAATAACAGAAAAGCAACCAAGACAATAATCTATGAGCAAATTTCCTTAAATTTGTGCTATGTTGGTTTCTGTATGTATTGTTAATCTGGGGTTGCTTTTGTCTCTTATGTAATTTCAGAATCTTTTTGGCCATTACTTCTTTAAATAATTTTTTAGCCCTGCCTTCTTTCCCTTTCTTCCTTATATCATGATTATTAAAACTTGTGAATACTCCCACAAGTTCCTGAGCCTTTGCTCATATTTATCAATATTTTCTCTCATGATTCACAATGGATAATTTCTATTTTCCTTCCTTCAGTTCTCTAATCTTTACCTTTTTATCTGCAACCTATTATTAAAGTCATCCATTGGCCAAGCTTTTTACTTTAATTACTGTATTCTTCAGCTCTAACATTTCCATTTGTTTCTTCTTTCTGTCTTTTTTTGCTGAAATTTTATATTTCTTTGCTGATACCTTCTCCCTCTCCCATTTGTTTCAAGTATGTGTGTAGTTGGTCATTAAAGCATTTTTATGGTGCCTTAAAATCAGATAATTTTTTTAAATTTTAAAAAAATGTTTAAATTAGCTGATAATTTATTTTATCTCACTATTACGTATTGACTGTATTTTTTCTTTTCTTTCTTTCTTTTTTTTTTTTGTTTTGTTTTTCTGTAACAGGGATCAAACTCAAAACCTCACACTTGCCAGGCAGGTGCTGTGCCACTGAGCTATATCCCTGGCCAATTGTCTTTTTTCATTTGGTTAAAGATCTTCTTGGCTCTTGGTATGAAATCTTTTCAACTGAAAACTAGATGCTTTCATATGATGTTATAAAACTCTGGGTCTCATTTATGCTTTCTGTTTTAGCTGGCTTTCTCTGACATCATTCAGTTGAGAAAGGTAGTATGCTGACCTATTATCAAGATTCGATAGAAATCTAGTTTTCCCACCCAGCCATCATTGACACTTGAGGCAAGAACTCCTCAGGATTGCCAAGTGGGAATGGAAATTCCATCTCCCACATGGTCTCCATGGTCTCCACTGACACCTTGGTTGAGGTTACCGCTTTACTACTAGGTGGTGGTGAAAGTCCTGTTAAGAGACTTTCTCTAGAAGGTGCCTCATTGCTGCTGGGTGGAATTGGAAGGTAGGGTTCCTCATGTGACCTCCAGAGACACTGTTGGAGAAAAGGGCTTATTACTGAGCACTGAGCGCAAAGCTTTACTCAGCCTCCCTAATACTGCATTACTAGAAATGTTGGTGGCTTTGTTACACCTCCATGAAAGTAAAAGTCTGCACTCCCAACTTGGCCTTTGGTGGCATTGTTGAGGTTGGGTCATATTTTTTCTCTGGTGGTTGCCTATAGCACAGGAGTCATTGTCCAGCAGCATTTTGTGTGGTACGCTGCTGACCCTTTCACAAGAGAGAGCAACTGTCTTTTGCTTGTTTGTTCACTTTGTCTGGATCCATTGGCATTCTCAGATTGCTCACTTCTTTAGCTCAGACTCTGGATATGTAACTAAAGGAACTTACCAAAATATTGTGACTTGGTCTCTAGATCCCTTGCTGGGTTCCTTCTTTTTATCTTTCAGTCTTCTTATATTTGTTTGCATATAATCCTCAATTTTTTTATTGTATTTAATGGAAGGAGTAGGGAAAATACATTTATTCCGTCTACCTGGAAGCAGAAATGCTACTGGCTTACTTGTTAAAATTTAGCCACATTAAAAAAACAGTATAGAATATATTAAATGAATAGAAAGCATAGGACTGGGGTTTTGTTGTTGCTATTTTACAAATTATTGAAAATGTTTTGTTTAAATAAATGCTGAATCTTTGACATCTATTACTAAGTTATCCTTTGGAGATAATTTTGTGCTGTTGACCCTGCTCCTGAACATTTTTTAAGCTCTTTCAGACTTCATTTTAGAGGATGAATCATGTTCCTTTGAATATTATCAGTAGCATGGGTTGTCATCTTGTGAGACTATGTTTGACTTTTTGGAAGCAAGCCCTAGTCGTTCAAAAGCCAAGAAGAGTGGTAAAACAGATGACCAAATTAGGTAACATAAGATACTTCTCAATCTAACACTCTTTTCTAAAAGAACGGTGTGAACCAAGACATTTTTATACTGACAGAGCCATTTCTTTCATGTCATACAAAACCTCCCAAATACTTAACAATTTCCCATAATAAGCTTGATTAGCTGTTGAATGGATTTCACACATGCAGTACCATGTGATATCAAATCAACGTGTATTTTCTCTGGTTTTGACAAATATGTATTTGTGTCCTATGGATACTGAACTTTGATTGTTTGGAGTCAACTTGAAAATATCATATTCCATCACTGTTCTCTCATACATGTGTTATTTTGTCCAACTTCTCCTTAAAAATTCCAAATAAATGTCATATCTTCTGTTTCTTTTGATCATTCAAAATGTGTCCTATACAGTCTTCCCAGAAGTCTCCACATCCAAATTCCCCTTCAGTGGGTGTCAGTGTCACAGTGCTGTCCTCTGCCTGAACAAACGCAGCCTCCAAAATCTACATTTTTGTCAGTCCTGTGTATACACCATGGTACTGTCCTGTTACCTCTTGTTAAGCCTTTGTACCATTCAAAAAAAAAAAATTTTATAGTCCTTCCACACCATAGCTGTCCTCTAAGCATCTTATGCCATTTGTTTGTTTACGTTTACATGCGTTTTAATATTAATACTTTGACTTCTACGGTTGTAATTCCCCACCCCCACACATCACAACCTCTAACCCAAGAGACTGAAAGAACCACTCCTGCTGCTGTGAACAAAATCTCTTTCAGAATGTTCCTCCCCTGTCTGCTTTCTGTTTTGCCAAGCCAGCTGGGAACACAGCTACCTTAGCCCATAGTAATGGACAGATCAGTACAAAACCCTCACCCTGTTAGCAAGGCTTCATCTCATGAGCCTAGCATCTAACCCCGTTGATAGATTTAATTTACCAAGTAAGGAAATTCAAGAACTACTAAAGAAATGAAGTAAGGAAATTGAAGAACTACTAAAGAAATGAAATGTATCCTCCCTCAACACTCTGGTCCTTTTGTTCCTTTTGAATTCACAGTCCAACTCCTCTAATAGGGAAGATGGTTACAGAACCGAGCAGTGTTTAGGAGCGTGACCTTTGATGGACAGCCCTGGGTCAAATGTTAGTCCTGTCAGTTTACCAGACCTGCAAACTCCTTCGTGAGGTCACTGAACCTCTCCCAACTTTAGTTTCTTCCTCAGTAAACTGGATAAAAACAAGTACTTGTAATGCTGTTGCAAAGATTAAAGGAGGTATTACATTTAAGGCATTTTAGCACATTGTTCGGGACCAACTGTTTGTTGGTAGCTGTTATTTATTAAATGCAGTTACTGTCCCAGCCATTAAAAACAGTCAGTAGGGTATGCAGCTTTCTCACAAAGAATTCAAAATCCACATAATCCTGAGCTTAAGTAGTCCCATCAGGAGAAAAATAGGTCTAAAGGCTTTTGTAGCTCTATAATGCAGAGATTTAGGTTTTTGCCCTGCATAGACAGTCACTGGGTTAATCAGCAAAGGAATTGTTAAGTATCATTATTGATTTTTCTCATGTAGGTTATATATTAAGGCACCAAAGCTCTGTTCCGGTTTCCTTCTGAGTTGTCTGGGTGTAAAACTGTTTTGCTTATCTATGTGAACACTTCCAATTAAACTGCCAGTCCCCCTCCCTCCCATGGTTTGGAGCACTGACTGAAGATCCACTAATATTCTGTAGGGGAGGTAAGAAGCTCCAGAAAGTGTAGAAATCGATGAATTGCTAAGTAGTTAGTCACTCCCAGCTCCTCCAACAGTGGGAGATTGTGTTTTCTAACTATGTAGCTAAGTGTGCTAGTGAGTTCATCCAGAATACTATGCTGGACATAGTGGCACTTGCCTGCCACCCCAGCACTAGGGAGGCTGAGGCAGGAGGATCACCATGATTTCAAGGCCAGCCTGGGCTACACAGCAAGTCCTTATTTAAAAAAAAAAAAAAAAAGCTACAAACTACAACAGCTCAGAGTGCAATACCGGCTTTATCATAACTTCTGTCTTCTATCAAACAAAACACTATAAAATTCCATGGAAGTAGAAAAGAGTCAAGTTTGTAGGAAGGAAAAATTTGACGAGAAGGGCCTTCATTCTTCCACAATGGCTGAAAAGCTTCTGATTTCTCTTTAATGTAGATTTCTAAGAGAAAAGATCCAATAGAGAAGGAAAATTTGCTCTGGTTGAGTTACCTTAGTTGTGTTTATGAGGTTATTGTTTTGTGATCCCAGCTGAAGTGTGATGGTGTTGGACTGATAGTTGTTTTCTTACTATGCTGGTGCAGACTGGCGCTCTTTAGGAAACTTTTCCTCCTATTTCTGTTTGCTTATATTGCTCTCTAAGATGTTTAAACTAATTAAAGTAATGTACAGCGTTCATTTTAAAGACCTTTCCATATCTAGTGCTTCCACCAACTACACTCACAGGAATTTGTCACATAATTAATTTTTAAAAGCATTTAAGAATTCTGAGAATCAAATTCTTGACTTAATAACACAAAAAACTAATCCACATTGGTCATACTCATCTGAACAAGCTCATGATGTGCTTGTGCACATCAAACTTCTCAGCCCTTTTTGCTTCAGAATTAGGAAACTGCTTTTCTCATTTCCCTCATTGACAGTCTATACCACTGCGATTTTTCAAAATAAAATGTCAACAAGAGCTCCACTTTATTTTCAAGTTATGACTGCTTTCTCTTCTTGAGATTTTTTTCACCCTGCACTTGGTTCTCTTAACGACAGGGGTTAAAACCCCTGTAGCCAGCCCGCAGATGGCCACAAACACATTTAATACTAGCACACTCAGACACTAACATGTTCACAAAATGCAGTCAGCAGACCGTGTTTCTTGGTTATCCTTTGCAGCTGGGGCTGAAAGCCCAAACCACTGCACTCTCCCCAACGGTTGTTCCAGAGGTCTTCTCGACAGCAGAAGCATCCCCTGGGCACCAGGAACCCTTGCCTGACGGGTTTTGTTCTCCACAGGCAGGCAGCCACATCCAGACGTTGATGGGGTCCCAAAGCCTGCAGCATCGCAGCCGGGAGCAGCAGCCGTACGAGGGCAACATAAACAAAGTGACCATCCAGCAATTTCAGTCACCATTGCCTATTCAGATCCCCTCCTCACAGGCCACCCGGGGACCGCAGCCTGGACGGTGCTTAATTCAAACTAAAGGGCAAAGGAGCATGGATGGCTACCCCGAGCAGGTGAGAAGAGGCTTGGAAAATAACTGATGAACTCCGAGGAAATTATTTAAAACCCCATGGTTTGCCTAAGTTTACTGATGTGGTCCAGGATACGTAAAACCGCCATCCTGTTGAATGGGATGCAGTATGCTCTGTAGAAATTTTATCAGTGTTTTCAGTAGCCCAGGTCTATTCCACATAGGCAGTTAGGGTTGACAAGATGCCCTTTTCAAGTTAAGAAAAAATCACAGGTCAGAATTGTTTTTCCAATCCTGTGCCATGCCGCGCACCCAACTCTGATTTAGCTGCACAGCGGAGCTTTGACTGTCCCAGCTTTGGTGGATCCCAGGGTACTGACCAAGGCTGGGGTGAAACGGACAGCACAGAAAGGAAATTATGACTTTCCCTGTTTGGGAGAGAGCATTTTTAAAGTTCTATCTTCTGGCTGTCGAACAGTACAGAGTTAAAATTTTGTTATAAAGAAATTAAACAGGCACAAGAGAAATATTTCTGAAATGCTCCAAAAGCTACCAATAAATGCCAGGTAGCAAAAATCTAGCTGCTCTTCTGACCTATCTAAAATTAGGATTTGCTTTTCCATTGTAGAATCTGCTATTCTTCCCTGGAACCAAAGAACAGAATGAGATCTCATCTAGTGAGTTATACTAAGCTTAGAAAGCAAAACATTGAGATCTGAATATTCTCATAAAGTGAATTTCTCTTATTTCCTTCTTCGGATAATTAAGCAAAGCTCCCATTGACTTTACTAACTTCTTGGTGTGACGTGCAAGGCTTTCATTTTATTATTTATTACTCAAAGGTTTACATATCATGCTTCCTTGTTTTATTTTCTAAATATATCATGCAGTGGGCTGGGGATTTAGCTCAGTGGCACAAATACCTGCCTGGCAAGTGCAAGGTTGTGAGTTTGATTCCCGGTACTGAAAAAAAAAAAAAGGAATCTAAATATATGAGGCAGGATTATTTTTTCTCCTGTTTTTTTCTTCATATTAAGATCCACTTATCATTTGGATCCCAGCTGCTTCAAATATTGCATCTATTTCTTAATATCTGTCTTAAAACTGAAATTATGTCTTACTATTTCTCTGCATCTCAAGCGATTTTTTTTTTCAAAATAATTCTCTTCCTCTCCTTCCTTGATGTAGGCCAAGGGTTGGATTTAATGTATAATAAACCAGACAGAAACCTTTAATCAGGTAATGATACAAGGTTTTTAATTCTCCAGAGATTGTAAGAAGTAAAGAAAGTTTTAAATTATGCTCTACTAAAAGCACACTGGGAGGTTAAAAAGTTTATATTCACAACCTCGACCCAGTTCTCCAATTTAGCTACTGGATTCCTTTTAGTAGCTAAATGGTTAGGGTTTTTTTTTTTCCCTCTCCAAGAATCAAGAAATCAAAATTCCACTGAGATCCGTGCCCTGTTTTCATCTAATTTGAATTACAAGTTCAGTTTTAACAAGCAGTTATTCCAAATACCCTAAATACAAAATTCGTATCACATTTGACTGGTGAGAAGTCTACACATCAGTCGAATTGGGAGCATCACTATTCTTTCAGCGAGTGTATTTCTGGTCTATACTCCCCGGCTGTGTGGCTTCATAGCACTGATAAGGTCCGCAGCGTGGATTTCCGTTAGTTCCTTTTGTTTTAGGTTGCTCTCCCTCGATTTCAGGCGGAAATGGTTTAGAAGGCTGAGATAAAAACTTAGAGAGATTACAAAAAGCCCAAAGATCTTTAAACACCTATTTTTTATGCCAAAAGTATGCTCCTCCCACCACTCAGTTCTAAATCTTGACGCAGTTTGTTAAAACTTCTTTCACATTCCCATGTAATATTTGTCACTACTGGGGCGTGCTGGAACCGGCTCACACCGGCCTATTACTATATACTGTCTCCATCTGAGTGACACCCCATGAGAAAGCTGACACTGTGGAAATAATTAATCGTGAAAATAGGCCAATCGGGGCATGCACCCCACGGCCAATCGGGGCATGCACCCCACGGCGAATCGGGGCATGCACCCCACGGCCAACCAACTGTTCAGCACCACTTTCTACTGCACGCTTCGCTCAGCTTTTGCTTCTCCCAATCTCTCCACTTTTTCATTAGCCCTATATTCTTCAAGAAAGCAAATAATAGGACTTGGTTTTAAAATCTAAAGTTCTAGTTTCATGTTTGCTTTTATAGGGCATGTGTCCTGGCCAAGTTATTAACTCCCAAAATTCTGTTTCTCTCCTTAAAATGAAAACATTCTCACCTGTAAACATCATTTTAAAAAGTATGTGTGAGAGTCAGATACAGATTTAAAGAGAGAGAGAGGAGAGAGAGACAGAGAGAGAGCCTGTCGCTGAAGCTGTAGAAATAAAAAAAAACAAGCAACAGGAATGTAAGACTTTGAAAAATAAAATTTTGGAAAGGAACTTAATGTTTATCAGTTTGAACCTCCTTAGTGTACATACAGGGGAAAAAAACCCAAAAACATAAAAAGGTTCTAAATTTCATGTGAAATACCACATAAGCTCTTCACTATTTATGTTTTCAGTGGTTTTCTTCCCTGCTTTCCTATCCTCCCCTTCATGATAGGATAATTTTTATCAGCATTTCTAAATCCCACCTGCACGTAGGTCTGTTCAGGAGCTTTGAAAGAACAGATACCTTGGCTGATTTGCATCTGACCTGGGTAATGAGAATTTCTAAACTTTCCGGTTGATTCTTTTACGTAGCCAAGGTTGAGAACCACTGCTTCAAATGTTCAGTAGTGCAACGGCTTCCCAGCTGAACTGTCAGTACTTAGCAGCATATAAATCAAATATTTTTAAGGAAACTGCAAGCCTGGTTTTTCCCTAAGTAACCATATAATCCAAGACAGATTCTATATGCAGAACACTGAGACAGCAATGCAGAGATGAGGAGGGAAAATCGAGGCATGGTGTTTTAGCCCTCCAAAACCTTTTCGTGTGTCAACAGATTTAATTGCTGACACTTTGCTGCAGGTGAAGCAGTTTCTATTTTATTGACCAGGAAACTAAAACTAAGAGAAATTAGGCTCTTGGCTGTGGCCAGTCATAGGACAGCTCAGAAGCAGAGCGGGATCAGAGCGCAGTCTCCTAGGCCTCCCAGCTGACGCTGCAGGGCCGCATCACCACATGCACTGGCTGACCGTAAGTCCACGCTGCGAGAGGGGAGGAGAGGAAACCCATGCCCACCTCTGCCCGTGCTTCCACCACGCATGCAGCCTGCATGGTCGGAGCTGTGCTGCGAGGCGTGCCTTGTTCGTGTCGAACTGTGAATTACAAATCCAGAGCCGCACTGAAGAATTTTGATGACTAAAGAATAAAATTCTTTGGGGGAAACATTTGCAAATAGCAATCATGTAAAAGGGGGCAGTAGGAGGCACAGGACGTCCCTGAAGTCTTCTGAGCAAATAACATGCATGGAAACCACCTCATACCTGTTTTCTAACTATCTTAAAGTACTACTGTTAACTCAAAAGCTACCTTGTACTAACCTGGATGCGTTGTACATATTCATGAGCTTCTGTGTGACACTGCAGTATATACGGAGGGCACTGAGCAGATAAGACTCCCTTTACCCTCTGCCTACCCCCATTTCTCAATCTCTAGTAATCACTGTCCTACATTCAGGTTAATTTTTTAACATCCACATAGAAGAGAAAACACACAGTAGTTTCTTCCCTGTGTCTCGTTTATTTCACTTAACACATTCCACTTCCACCCATTTTGCTGCAAATAAAAGATTTCATTTTTGAGGGGTGAATAATATTCTGTTATATAAGTGAATAATATTCATTTATGCAGCATATGTGTGTCATAGTGTCTTCATCCACTCATCTGCTGAGTCTGTATCTTAGCTGTTATGAATAGTACCACAATAAACACAGGAATACAGCTGTCTCTGTATCCTGATGTCACTTCCTTTGGATGTGTACCCAGAAATGGGGTAGTGGATCATAGAGGAGATCTGAGTTTAGTTTTTTGAGGGACTGCCATATTTTTCTCCCTAATGTGGTACTAAATTATATTCCCACCGATAGTATCCTTTTTCCCTCCATCTTCATCAGCTTGTATTTTTTAAATTTTTGGTAACAGCCCTTCTAACTGGGGTGAGATGATAACTTGTAATTTTAAAAAAATCTGTAATAAAACATGAGCTCTTCTTCTGTCACTAGCCATGCTGAAGCAGCTGACCAGAGCATCTGATCTACAGATGTGTCTGAAATAATTGTTCCTGGCCCGCTGCTCACGTATTCCTTATATTATTGAATATGAAAGTGACTTCTTCCAGCATGAATACAACACTTCCTCCTGGGGCACCTTGCCCACGGCTCTTTCTGACCTCCAGAGTCACTCAGTGCCCAGGCCTTGGCTTCTTTCTGTGTCTCTGCTTGCTCTCCACAGATGGCCCCATTAACTCCATGCTGCATGACTGTAAAATCCCTACCTAACCCTGGCCTCTCTCCCTCACTCCAGATGTCCCAGCACACTTAGCTACTTGTTGACATCTCAGCCTGGGTGTCCAGTGAACATCACACAGTCAAAAGGAACTGTCAGTTCCCTGCTCTGTCTTTCCTTCAACTGAACCTGCTCCTCTCCCAGACTCCCCACTTCATTCATTCACAGAAGATCTCATTTACACAAGGTGATGACACTAAAAACACTCGATTTCCCTTTCTTGCTGCCCACACCTGTCCAAAGCAATTCTGGCAAAGCACTTCTGGAATCTTCCATCTCTCCTCACCTGCACCATTGCCATCTTAGCTGGCCATGATCTGATCTCTCATTATTTCAAAAACATTTAATTACTTTTCTTCCAGTTTATTTCCCTTCAACTTCCAGATTTATCTTTCCCAAACAAAAGTCATATCATGTCACTATTATGCTTACAGTGCTCTAGTGGCTTCCAAATTTCTGAATAAATTATCCTTGTCCTATGGCCTGATGTCCCTCCAGCACTGCGAGACCAAGTCAAAGCATGGTCTTCCACAGAGTATAGTATAGTCATGACCTTCAGGTCCTCACTGTGATGTGCCAACCCAGTTTATCATGAAATCTCTCTAAAATAAGACCCAGTATTAAGAAAGATGGATGGGGATCAGACATATATAGAAATTAAAAGGATGCCAGCAGGCTATGAAAGAAGCGGTTGAACCACTGCTGGACTGTTGCTTCTGTTTCCTACCTGAAATGTCATTCTCGGTAGTCAGGCTCTTCGAAGAAAGTCGAAATACTCATTCTCCATAGACAAGCTACTTATTTCTTTGGCTTGACCCTTCACTGGACCGTTGTACGTTCTCTGCTAACCCTCTTTCATCTCAGACTGCTTCCTAGCTGGGAGCTATTCTCTCCTCTTGTGTCTTGTGGCCTCTCTGGGCATTGGCAGGCAGGTGGAACCCCTCATAGGTGACATGAATACTGTCTCTGACATGCTTTATGAGACCCAATTGTCACACACAACCTATTAGCCATTCCTTAACACGCCCAAGAGTAGAATTTATGTTTGTTTGTTACATTTGTAAAACCATAGTGTCATCTTTATTATTTCTATTATCAATAAATATATTGAGACAGTTCTTCAAATACTTGACACATAAGAGATTTGTTTCCTTAGAGTTTTAGTGCCTTCCAGATTTACAATAATATAAACTATATATAGTCACTGCTATGAAAAAAAAGAATAACTGGAACTTACTCTTGGCACTATTGTGTATAAATTAAATATGTTGTATTTATTTCCTTTCCATTTTTGTATGGGCTTAGAGAAAACCTGAACTGCACCTACATTCTACATGTTTTGGAATAAGAAATATTTGTATTGGAATGATAGAACCAAATTTTAGACAACTTATTTAGAAAAGCAGAGATACATGGGCAAACGCAAAAGAAAAATGTTATAACAATATTGCTTGGTTTCTTCTCATTTTCTAATGAATAAATAATAACAAAAGGAAAATTAATACATTGAATAAAGCTAAAATATTCTTTCCATTGCATCAGCTGTCATGTGTGCATTCCCATGGATGTATGACTACAACCTGTTATTAAAATCTGTGGTTTCTACCAACTTAGGAAAGCTGGTTTTAAGCAATCTCACTCACTCAAAGGAAAAGTTGTAATTAAATGTATCTTTAAAATAAAAATATGAAGAGTATTTTTGGTCACTGCACACTCACTCAATTTGCAAATTACTCTTTAATGAATCTACTATAAAAATTGTATTAGTAAACAATATTTCCCCTTTTGTCACAAGTGACCTATGTTATGGTTAAAGATTATTTTTATTATGATGAAATATGACAGTGAATTAAGAATGATCCCATTAAGCAGAAAAACCTAATTGATTTAAGTTCCAGTGGCTACCATTGTTTACTAATTAAGCCAGGAATAGGACTCAAGTTTGCCCTGAACTATCTAAGAGGTGGTGATTAACAGGGCCTTGAAAATAAAAACAGGCTTTTAGCCACCCAGGATCAGCCTGTCCCATGTTACCTGCAGAGCCAGCGTTTCTGCCACAGCCCACACGTCCCCAGCCCAGGATCACTGAGAATTGTTAGGTTCGCACAGTTTCTCGGGTTCATCCTGCACTGACGTTCATTCCGGTAAATGTTTAACCTACGCTCTGTACACACTGGCAGAATCGCCTTCACTATTACCCCAGCCCAAGCCCCCAGTGGACCCTACTGCTAATGACATCTGTCCCCACTGTGCTAGAAAACACCAGGCTCTTGTGTCTGAGTGACTTGTGTTGGTGATTTGGGGTACGGGAGAGGTAATATAACCCAGAACATTAGGACAATAGTTCTCAGGGCCCAGAACATTTATTTGCCATTCCCTGCCGCAAACAAGCTCCCCGCACTCTTACCCCCTTTCTCTGACTTCTTCATGACGTTCAGTTTCTTCTGAGATGCCGGGAACCTGGCCCTGGACCTGCTGTCAGACTCTTCCCTGGATGATTCCTTAGTTTTAGTCTCAGCCTCAATCCAGCTGTGGCCCCTCCTCAAACTGAAACCTCCATGCTTTTTTAAGCAGTGTCATCATTTGCCAAGAGGATGAATTGTTCTCCCCTACTAGGAAGCAGATTTGTGTTTTAGGTAGCAGAGTTTTATCTTAAAATGTTTCCATATTTTTACTGTAAGTAGCTGGATTTTCTCTCAGCATTCCAGAGCTTTCTTGCACTGAGTCAGCCCTCCGTTCTTATTAGTCTGGATTCATGTACCTTTCCGGTAAGGAGCTAAGATAATGCATAACCTCTTCAATGTTCGTAAAAATGAATTTTTGGAACCTGCCAATCAAAATTTAGTCCTGCTAATAAACAAGTACTTATGAATGTCTGCTTGCTCGGGTGATTTCACATAGGGAAGTGCTGAAAGTTTCGTTACAATATTTATATTTGTTTTTTTTTTATAGTAGGTCAACATAAGCTAATCCGTATGAAATGTTAATCTTTGCTATTGAGATAAAGTTCTTTGCAAATGTCTAGATTTGATAGCTGTTTGATTACTTTTTAAATATTTTTTTACATAGTTTTGTGTGAGAATAGAAAAGAATCCTGGCCTTGGATTTAGTATCAGTGGTGGAATTAGTGGACAAGGAAATCCATTCAAACCTTCTGACAAGGTAAGAAATGCAATTTTTTTATTGACAATTTTAGTTTAAAAAGCTAGCATCCTCCCGGTGATATTCTTATCACAATAAACAACTGAATGTGAGAAATCAATTTTCTGTTTTTACAGTATTTAATGAGCTAATTATCTATGAAACCAATTAAAAGCTTTTTCAGCACAAGGAAAAAGAATCTGCTAAAGTGCTTGTCAATGCTAAGAAAAAATATATATTTAAGCATTCTGTTTGAAAGGGAAGGGAGTGTTCTGGCTTTTTTAAGTGGTCTGTTTTTTTGTTTTACTTTCATGCTTGAATATATCGTAAAGAAAGGTAATTTTTAACCAGTTGCTTCCAAAGGCTTAACTATAAATCACTTATTTCTTATTTAGATGAACTTTTTTTACACAGTAACAAATGATTACAGAGTGATTCCTGCCAGGCTGACACCTGACTGCCAGCTCATTAGGCTCCTAAAGAATTTCATTAAGGAACTGTAGAACTACAAAACCGCTGAAGAATCTTTTGTGGGAAGTTGGAGAGTTAGCATTAGCAGAGGAACCAGGTTTTCTCTCTGTTTTGTCTGGGCTTAAGCACGGGAGAAAGATACTGCCAACTCTCACCTCAGCCACTGCCTAGGTGTCCAGCCTAAGGCCCCTGCTCAAGGTGACCTGCTGGGTCCCAGTGTGGATTGTCTGACTTTTAAACATAAAATAAAATTAGCCCTGATCTCTGTAACCTGCCCTGCTACCAATAGTGTTTGTCCCTGATTTAAATCTATTAGAAATTATAACATAATGATAATGTAAATGATCTACTTTTTACTTCATCGAATTTAAACATTAAATGACATCCTAAAACCTTAAGGTGATGAAGAAAACTGGAAATTATATTTGAATAAGATCTCCATGGTCTTCATCTTACCTTTGAATCACAACTTGGTCCAAACTCTTTCAGCTCATCCCTACCCTAAAAGTAACCCACAGATCAAATTCTAATTATGAAACTTGATTCTTTAAAAGAAACTGGAGATTTCTAAAGCCAGAAATAAAAATATTAATGCCTGGTTTCCTTAAACTTTGCTCCATTCATCCTGTTTCTTATGCTTTTCCTTCTCTTCTTCCTTCCTGTCTCAAGGACAGAAGAGGTTGGACCAAAAGGAGGACTTGTTCACACATTGTTGCATACATTAAAAATCTCCAGTGACCATGGGTGGTCCTTGTTTAGAAACAGAGACTAGAGGGCTACTGCTCTCTTACACTTGTGTGCATGGGGCAGCCCTACATAATGACCAGGTGCCTAGGGAAAGCCCACTTAGAACCATCTGTAGCCCCTGCTTTGGAACAGATGTTGAGGGTGACCGTTGAAGGTGAAGAATTATAATGTTCAGTGTGGAGTTTGAACCCAGGGCCTTCCCAATGAACTACACCCCCAGCCCTTTACACTCTGAGTTCATTTTTGAGACAGGATCTCACTAAGTCCTTAAATCGCCCTGTCCAGACTCAAATTTGTCACTTTCTACTTCAGCCTCCCAGTGTGCTGGGAGGGAGTTCAGGTGTGTGCCACCATGCCAGGCCAATGATGATATCCTTTTAAACCCTCAACTCACTTGGCTCCATTCATCTTTTTGTGTCTGGTTTTCCATACCATCCATACATTTTCAATGCAAAGTTAAACTGGTCATTCAGAGGTAGTTGAAATTCAGGGGGTTTTTCTTTTTCTTTTTTTTTTTTTTTTTTACACTGGCAGATAAAACTTTTCACTGTATTTTTGCAAGATACAGGATAATATTTTTAAATTAAGGATGAATAGATTGCTCAATAGTCAAGAGATCTGAATACTGTCATGTTTCTGGGGTTTTATTTATTTTTAGTAGTACATGTTTGCAGCACCTAATAATTACATTCCTAGTGGGAGCTGGTGCACATACAGGATGCATCTTAATTCTTTCTATTTCCCCTTCTCTCTTCTCTTCACTTCTTGGTTCCCTTCCACTCTGGAAAGATCCGTCTCTGCATTTTCTGTGAGCTATATTGTATTTTTCTCTGCAAATTTAGGTGTGTGTGTGTGTGTGTCTGTATCAGGTATCGAACTCAGGACCTTGTGCTTGCCAGGCAGGTGCTTATGCCACTGAGCTATATCTCCAGCCCTTTCTTATATGAAAGAGGCCTTGTGATATTTCAGGTTGTGTGTATTGCAGGGAACTAAATATGCAGCATTCAAATTATTGCCTATAATCCTTCCATTATAATGAAAATGAACAATTTCTAACTACTACTTTAATTTCTCATTTGTAACATTTCAATGAGTCTAGTGAGACTGAACTATGTCTGATCTTATAATTTACTCTTCTGGTTAAATGTAGCAGACATGGAGCTTGAATTGAATAATGTGTCCATTGAAAGATTTCCCCACAAAAGCACTTTTTTCTTTGGCTGATTACACTCTGAAGCACTTCGCAATGTGAAAAGGGAATGTCTATAATTGTAAAATTGATGAGAGGCACCAGAATTTCCACATCTATGAAAGAATCACAGTACTGCTCAGTGTATTGACCACTTTCGTGGCTTGGCAGGCACATAACCCTTGGTTATGGCATCCAGGGATCTAAAGACCAGCCCTTTTGTTCACAGAGGAATTTAGTCAACTCGCAAAGAAAGGAACTAATGTCTTAGAAATCTAGTTGCATTTCTTTCGCCTTGGTGTCTCATTGTTATAGCTGTTACATAAACTTTAGAGTAAAACCCAGTACCTGTAACTACCCCAAAATACCAAACAGTAAGAAAATGAAAATTAGCTAAAATATCCCTCTTTCCAGTACTGAAAACAGATTAGACTTTTCATGAGTCAGCAAACTTGTAGCTCAAGGTGTGAAGAACCAAATTAAACAGATGTTTAAATTCGACAGATCCTGCCTGAGTCTGAAACAGAAGCTTTACAAAAAGTCAAGTCGTGCAAAAGCTTAAACTACAATACCAGATACATTCTTTTCCACTTGACAAACCCTGAATTAGCACTCTCTTCTCAGAAGTGCACTTTGTTATCTCATTTAATGATCATAAGTGCTTGAATATTTTGCCACTCAAAATTTTAAGTATCCAAGAACATCTGAATATCTTAGAGGCATGGAGAACTTTCTACAGGAACTTGTTTTGTTCTCTCATTGTGGATGGGAACCACTGTTTCATCCAGATACCAAGGGCCAGTGTGAAAGAGCATGCAAGCTGATGACAGCCAGTGCACGCCTGAGATTGTCACCTCAGCAAAGGCTGAGCTGAAGCTGCACAAAAGAGAGCTGTATTGCTCAGCCTAGAAAGGGTCTTAGCTCTGGGATGGTGTATGATTTAATGCAGAAGAGTGCTGTGTCTACCCAAAAGCTTACTGTGACTTCAGGGAAGATTCAGGATGAAGCCCCAAATGACAGCTATTACTCAAGACTTTAGCACTTTAAAACAGCATCTGTAGTAAGGTTAACTCCTCTCCAGAACCCAAGGTAGTCCTAATTCTTGGGTAAAGCAACATGATACAATGAGCCTTAGAGTTAATGCTATCAGACCAATGTGCAGTAGTTAAAAACAACCAACTCACTCAGTATGGAGCTCCTGTTTTGAAGCTCATCACAAGTTTGATTCCCAGTACCAAGAAAAACAACAACAACAACAACAAACCACCTTGAAGCTCATCACCAAAACATCCTCTGTGTGCTTGGAAAGAGGAAGCAGATGACACTGCCTAGCAATGTCCCTGTCCGATGCCGCCTCTGCCCTCTCAGTATTGTGGGTCAAAGCCATGGTCTCATTTATTTCATAGAGAAGCATTGCTGCCAGGGTAGCAAGATGCTGCTGAGAGAGGAGTTGGCTCCAATAACTCTGATAATAAAGCAGTAAAAATAACAGCCTTTTTTATTATCGGCAGTGTTCTGGGCACTGTATTATGCTCTTCAGGTGCATGACTTATGTCATCTGCATAGCAAGTTCTGTTAAGACTGTTATGATTCCCCGAAGGGGTTAATTAACTTGCCCATGGTCATTTAGCTGATCTGTAGCAAACAAGATTTGAAGCCAAATTAATCTGACTCCAAATCCTTCTCTTTTAATAAGCATTATTGTATGGGCCTCTATCCACAAATGCCCCTAGACAGAAGATCCACACGACAAGTTTACACCCTGTAGAGCAGAGACGAAGATAATGTCTGTATCGACAGTATCGCAGGGCCCTCTAATTAGTCATAATCTCCATATTTGCTTCAACAAGTCCTTGGGAGTCAGTGTGTGATGTTATCAAACCAGGGTAATTAGAAGCGTGCTGAAGAGAGTAGACTGCAAACAGTTTAATAGCTCACGGGCTAAGGTAGCATCGCAGGAGTAACGCTGCTGATAGAATGGGCCGCCATCACCTTTGTGTTTAACCACTCATAGCTCAATAACGGACGGCTTCAAAATTGCAGGGTTGGACCAGGATCATTTCTAGAGGATGTTGTTTAAAAAGGAAAAAACTAGACCGATAGATGACTGACACCGTGCAGGCGCAGTGTTTCATAAAGCAGCTCAGGACTCTGCGAGTGAAAGAACTTGTAATGATGCATTCCCAGCTCATCATTCGCAGGCTAGTCTCTTTCCTTGCTCCACTGGAGGAAGGGAGGAGGCAGTGCCTACATTTTAAAGGCATTAAAGAAGACTTGTAGACCTTTTCCCCATATGCTGCAAAAGTATTACCCTACACATTCCCAACGGTAACTATCCAGTCATAGGATCCCATTCCAAGCTATCGCGGACCCACCTGGCCCTCAAAGGACTTGAGAGCAGAAAATGCATACACTGGGGCCACCAAATCCCTTATTTTCCAACGTATATCATAAATGCCTGCGCTCGGCAAATGCCAGAGAACTCACCATGTCTACACCAGGCTGAGCGATCTGAGTGTCATCACAGAAGTGATAGGAGAAATATGCTTGTTCCTTTTCAAATGCCTTAATTTGCTAAGGGCACAGGCAGAATTCCAAGTCACAGAATGAATATTGGAAGTATGGAAAATATAATCGTCAACACACTTGAAATCGATGTGCTGCAATTTCATAATTATTATAACTTATTGACACTATGTTTAAATTGTTGCCTCCAGATCCCCAAATGACCTGCAACAAGATTTAAGGTCCTCATTTCACCTTCCACCCTGAGGAAAAATAGAACATTGGGCAGACATGGGGATTTCATCAAATAAATATTTTTGTGTGATTAATATTACAGACGTGAGGATGGCTAGAAATGCAGAATCAAAGCATTTATCTGATAGCTTTACCCAGGAATACCAATGAATACATGGCAACCACAAGTTCAGAAGTGTACAAGAACAATTTTTCAGTTTTCCTCAGCTTCATGATACTAGGTGATGCATATATGAAAAATCACGAAAGATACATTTTTGACTCTGAAAAAAGGTACCTACTACATATCAATGACTTGCCAGATACTTTTCAAAAAGCAAGTGTAGCAAGCACATTTGTCCAGAACTCATCATATATGACTTATATTTATTACAAAAATACTTAACGATACCTAGAACAAGTCCTTCACTTTGTACAAATACTAGACAAGTACAGCGTACATTCTGTATTTCTCAATTTATGCTGTAGTTAATATAGTTTATATATTTGTGATGTACTTAGTACTACTTCAAGTAGGGCTGCAGTATACTTTGGAAAACCTGTAAAGCATGTGGGAATAACATACATGAGCGAGGGATAGATGATGGTTTATGGAATACACTTGGACTAAATTCAGTAGGGGGTTGAAATATACCTTATTTCACTATGAACCTGATTTTTAAAAATAAAATTTAAGCATAAATTATTTTATAAAACAATGGATTACTTCAGCTGCATCTCAGCCACATTACAAGTTGAGATTTAGGATTTCACCTAGTCATTTGAGGACATTAAAAGTGAAATAGAGTTGGGGTTTCATATGTAGCAGAGGAGCTCCCTCACTGTGGTCTATTGAAAGTCAGCCCTCGACAGAAAGGTTTGAAAAAGACAACCAGAAAAAAAAAAAATAGTGAGAGTTTTTAAAATACCCAAGAATGTATTTTTTCATACTCACTGTCCCAATGTTGACAGGGAAAATCCAGATAAATTCAGAGACATTGATAGAAGTGTAGTCTTTCAGTCTCCTGTTGTTAAATATATAGTCAATGCTCTCCTTTTAATTAGGGTTCCTACAAGTGTGACCGCTTATGTAAATCTTTAAAAAAAAAAAAAAAAAAAGCATGGCATAAGAATATGCTTTCACCAGCTGGAAAGTGTTGGTGTCTAGACATCATAATATAAAAAGGCCAGCTAGGGAGGTGGCCCAGAGTTAGAGCACTTGCCTAGCATGTGTCTGCCCTAAGGTTCAATTGCCAGCAGGGCCAACAAATTCTTTTTTAAAAAAAGAAATAAAAGGGGTCATTGATTTTAATCTGTGACAGTAATCAGATATCATTCAACACCAGTTGGTTATTTAGGAAAATGTCATCGTGACATACAAGTAAAAAAAAATAAAATTATTAAAAGTTACTAGTTGAAATATGAACACTGAGTATGACCTACAAATTCAGCAGTATTCCTAGAAAGTCGTTAGAATTGAGAGTGGTGTTATTGTGTGATATTTTGTGATAGCATTAAAATATTTTTTCACTAGATTTAAAGCCAAATGGACAACTGGCTATATAAGTTTCTAGAGCTATATATTGTATACATTCTCTCTTCTGCCTTACTTCAGTTATTTAGCCTGAAATAAAATAAGCGAGAGAGAAAATGGGTGGGAAAGGATATAGATTCTGTCTTCAGCTTTGTTTCTGTTCATTGGAAAATGTCACACACTTCCAATCAAAATACAAAAGTGCTAAAATTTGTTCACAAATAATGTCTTATGTAAGTACTAAGAAAATTGAAGAGAAAATCCAGGCCCACCAATGAAAGTGAATGACTGGAAATCAGTTAGATCTTTGAGCAGCAGATAAAATTTTTCAACATTCTGTTCACTCGATTACTGAATGCTTTAAATGCTATTTCAAGGACTTCAAAATAGTTCTTGTTTGAAAAGGTTATAAACAACTAGGATTCCTGGAAGTATTATGAACCCAAATTAATACAACTAAAATAAAACAAGCAAATAAATGAATAGCTATGCCAGGCCAGATGTCTGCTGATAGTGCTCCTCCTTCTCCCCCTTAACTTTTTTAGAGGGCTACACATCAAATATAAATATCATCCACCTTCTTCCAGCAACTCCCGAAGTTGCTTTATGCTAGAGGTGGAGAGACCATCTTGTCTCTTGATCCTACCTGCCAAAGATTCATTAGTAAACAAAATATATCATCCGTGTCACCATCGTGCGAGAAGACCCTGTGCCGCTTTTATCTTTATAGTTTGTCTTCAGTCAGTTTTCCTAGATCGAACACCTGCTGAAGGAACTTTTGTGCAAATGATTTACTGAAGACTCTTTCCCAAGAATATCTGTCGAGGGATGAGGGAAACAGGAGGGAAAAAAACCTAGGTAGCTACGTGCCAGGATGCCTGGCGATGGTGCTCACAGAACGGTTTCACCCAAAACAGAAGCAGCCTTCCTGGTCCTGGCCCCTTTGGTCCAGAGGAGCATGAAAATTTCCAAGCGTTTCCCAGAAAGGAGGTTCTCAGTCCAGCTCTTCTGTGTGCAGCTGTGAGCAGCACCCGCAGCTCGGGGTCTGGGCAGCTCACCAAGCGAGTCCCTGACAGCGCTATGAAAGTGGGTTTCCTTTCATCTTCCAATCTACAAGGACTTCAGTGCCAGAAAGACCGGTATGTTCCCACCCGTGAGCATCGCTATCCTTTCAGCTGGCGTCTCACTTCGAAAGGTTTGCAGCATCCGATACTGAAGGCTGGACTCTGAAATTGTCTCTGTCAGAGTTTCTTTTTCTGCAGTGAGAATCATTGAAATATGTCTTTACATGCCTGTGATTTTCCTTGTTAACTGATTTTTTTTCCTTAAAAAATCAAAATAAAAAACTGCTGTCTTTGACAAATAGAGCTCTAGTCCAGCTGAAAGGAACCAAATCTGTGTTCTTTAGAGCAGTTTGCAAAGCAAATATGGATCAAAAGGAGCAGGGGCATGAACGATGTTGGCATGAACAATGTAAGAGGCAGGAAAAACACTCAAATAACAACCGACAGCTGCAGAGGTCAGAGGGTTCCCTGAGAAGTGAAAAGCAAACCCAGAGAAACTGCACGTCGCCTTCATTGTGCTGGTTTTCTTCTTTGGGTACCTGAAGAACACTTGACGATTCTAAAGAGATTTTTGTGTGTGTGTCCTGTAAATTCAAGCTCAGAAACTCCTGAGATCCATAAGATGAGTTGGGGGAAAGACACAAATAGATGAGAATAGATTTTTAGGAAAGAAGTTAACCACCAGGTTAACCAGAAGCACTGAACTATGCCAGAAGCTTACACCAATGGGTCAAAATTTAGAATGAGTTATATTTTTTAAAAAATTTATATACATATATATGAAATTTGTATGTTTAATTTATATAAATTTTAAAAATAAATCCGGAGTTAGATTAAACAGTAATTGTAGTTTAAGGTTACCAGATAAACTTAAGTCTTCAGCACATAGAAAGCCAGTTTTTCCAGCACCACTTATTAAAGAGGCTCCCTTTCTTCCAGTGAACACATTTGATCCCTTTGTCAAAGATAAGGTGGCTGAGTGTGTTTGTAGTTGTGTCTGTATCTTCTGTTTTGTTCCATTGATCTTCAGGTCTGGTTTTATTGTTTTTGATTTTTTTGTTTTTGCCAGTACTGTGCTGGTTTTATTATAACAGCTTTGTAGTATAGTTTCAAGCCTGGGATTGTGATGCCTCCTGCCTTGCCTTTGTTGCTCAGGACTGCCTTTGCTATTCTAGATCTCTTATGGTTCCATATGAGTTTTAGGAATGTTTTCTCAATCTGTGAAGTAAGCTAATTGTATTTTAATCAGAATTGCATTAAATTTGTATAACAATCTTAAGAATACGGTCATTTTCACAATGTTGGTTCTCCCTATCCATGAGCAAGGATTATCTTTCTATTTTGTGAAATCCTCTTCAATTTTTTTAGAGTATTGTAATTTTCAGTGTATAAATCTTTTACTTCCTTTGTTAGATTGATTCCTAAGTATTTCTTTTTTTTATGTTACTGTGAAAGGTGTGGTTGCCCTAATTTTCCCCTCAGTGAGGAATGCTATTGACTTTTGAGTATTGACTTTGTACCCAGCTACACTGCTGAATTTGCTAATTAAGTCTAGAAGTCACCACACATTAAACTAAAGTCAAAATAAGTCAAAGATTTAAATATTAGGGCAGAAACACTAAACATACTGGAAGACATAGTAAGTAGACATCTTGAGGACATAGGAGTAGGCTAAGAGTTCATAAACAAAAACCAGAAGTACTTCAGAGAATCAACAAATGGGATCTTGTCTTATTAAAAAGTTTTTGCACATCCAAAGAAATCACCAACAGAGTGAAAAGAAAATCCACATACTGGGAAAAGATTTTAGGCAACTGTCCCTCAGCAAAGGACTTTTATCAAGAGCATATAAAGAAATGAAACAAATCAGCCCCCCCCCAGATTTAAAGACTCAATCCAAAAATGGGTATCTGAGACGAATACACACTTTTCAGATGAAGAAATACAAATGGCAAATAAAAATGAAAAAATGTTCAACATCATTAGTCATTTGAGAAATGCAAGTTAAAACACCACTAAGATTCCATCTCACTCCAGAAACAATGGCTTGCATCAAAACATTAACCAGTAACAAATGCTGGTGAGGTTGTGGTGAAAAAGGAACTTTTCTCCATTGTTGGTGGGAGTGTATACTGGTAAAACCACTATGGAATTCAACATGGATTCCTCAAAAAACTAGGATTAGAGGTTCCATTCAACCCAGCTATTCCCTTCCTGGGTATTTCCCCAGAAGAAGTGAAAGCATCATATACCACCGTGTTATGTGTGTGCCTGTGTTTATGGCAGCACAAGTTGTAACAGCCAGATCTTGGAAACAACCCAAATGCACATCAACTGAGGAATGGATAAAAAAAAAAAAAGATGTGGTATTTTTATACAATGGAGTACTACTCAGCCATAAAGAATGATAAACTCGAGGCTTTTGTAGGCAAACGGATGCAACTAGAAACCACACTCACAAGTGAAATAAATCAGGCTTGCATGTGTAAGTACCATATTGCCTCACTAGTGTAAGAAGCTGAAAGAGTAAATAGGATTCAAAAGTTACAATATAGTAAAAGGGAAAGAAACTGCTCCACAGGAGATTGTACTGTTTGATCAGTCTCGCACGCCTTAGAGGGTAACAATGTGCAGTATAACAGCTGTTGCTAAATTCCTATCATCTTGTTTTGAAATCCTATATTGTCATTGTTTTTTGTTGTTGTTGTCACTTTGCTTTTATTGTTTTTTTAATTGTTTGCTTCTTGATTTTTGTTTTCTCCTTAAAATAAAAAAAATGGAGACATGCACATATACGACAAAATATTTTTAAAAAGATTACCAGATAAGGTATCAATTGACATCCACACATATATTTAATTGCCTGTTATCTTTACAGTATGCTTAGTGCAGTTATGCATAGCCTTAATCTGTTTCCCTAGGGTGTAAGATTGTCACCTGTATTTAAATCCTTACTGATTAAAACCTCATCACCATACCAAACCCACAGTCCATAATAAAGGGTTATCATTTAATCCCCAAGAATATTCTTCAGTAGGAAACATGCAGCCTTTTTAGTGTTGAGCTAAACAGTAATCAAAGAAAAATTATGTCTTCATTTTTATCAGTTTGCCTTTTTGTTTATTGATGAATCTTGTCTCTGCATTGAGAGAGGAAAAACTGTGTGTTCCCTTTATCCCTGCTGGTCAAGGAGGATTCCTACCTGGTCTTAGATGATTAGTTTAGTAGAATACATGGACCAGGGAAACTGGTTCTTCCTTTTCTACAAGAGAGATCCAGTGGGTGTGGTGGCACAGTTGTGTAATCCCAGCACTCAGGAGGCTGAGGCAGGAGAATCCTCCAGAGTTTGAGGCTGGTCTAAACTACATAGTGAAAGCCTGTCTCAAAAAGAAAAAAAAGAAGACCCAGGGTGGTTTTGCATGAATGTACACACGAGTGATGGCAGCTTCAGTTCCCTGAGTGTGTCCGTAAAGTCAGAGTAGTGAAAGGGACACAGAAAACCAAGGGACCCAGCAGTGTGGATGCTGTCACTACTCAGGATGACACTGTCCTCCTTCCCTACGACTCAGCCATAAGGAAGGAGACGCCTGCGACATGTCTAGCTAAGCAGATGCACCCCGAGAACATACTCTCAAGTGGAACAAACCAGACACAGGTGTGTAAATGCCGCAATGTTTCTCTGGTGTGAGAAACCAAAAAGGTAGCTAAGGACCAGGATGTATAGTAGAGATTAGGAAATGGGAAGAAAATGTCCAGATGAGAAGGGCAAGAAAGGAGGGGGAAGGAGAAAAGGGAGGAAGGGAAAAGATGGAAGCAAAGATTTCGTAAATAAGGAGGGTAAGAGAGGAAGAAAGAAGAATCAAGATACATCACACATAGTACAAATTCCCAAAGATGAATGTTACCACTGTGTGTATCTAGAATGCACCTGGGTCGGTCCTGAGGCTCAGTGTTATGTATAAAGTCCTGGGGTTGATCCCAGCACCACGGAAAGGAAAGAAAGGGAGAGGAGAGGAGAGGAGAGGAGAGGAGAGGAGAGGAGAGGAGAGGAGAGGAGAGGAGAGGAAAGGAGAAAAGGGAAAAAGGAAAAAGGAAAAAGGAAAAAGGAAAAAGGAAAAAGGAAAGGAACTTATAAAATTAATTTTAAAAAAGAAGGGAAAGCAATGTCTCCATCGTAATATTTCTTCTTCCTCTCCCTTTACCCTAACAATTAAATTCAGATTAAAATTTTTA